>JAVTVY010039700.1:0-18898 GCA_036873755.1 Hanleya hanleyi | reverse complement strand
CCTTCGTACCATACTACGGAGGTTAGTTGTTATTCTTTCGCTTCACTACCATAACTCAACAATGTTTCTAGGTATGCGCGGTAGGGGTATGTATGTGTGCTGGTGGATATGCTGGTGGATATGCGCGTTTCTTGAAGGTCAAGTCGACTTGACGAAATAGAGAATTCAACCAATTATTTACCACGTTAGTACCATCACAATTAACAATCTTAGCGTTGACGTAAATATGAGTAATCGTCTATGCACTCTTCTTCTGATCCATCTATGCTAAACTCGATTGGACCATTTTCGACACGAGTGGCAACAGGATGATGTTCCAATCATTGTCCATCTTGTACACTCGTTTGAGTAGGTGGAACGGAGAAAAGATCCAACTCTCTGTTCGGACTGAGTGCAATTGATCATCCAAGTTTGTTTCATGGTAATCCCAAATTTGTAAGGACGCAAACAAACACCTTTAGTAAATGCTCGTAATACAACAATTCGTGCGCCACTAATTTTGTTCGTCTTCAAACATATATCTCGCCGTTGCTTTGTAAGCTCTAAGTATTTGAACCTCACCTACAATGCCTTGCCATTCACTACTCTCAAAAATATTGCATACCTATCAGTCGACTTTCTTTTAAACAGCGAGCATATTAACAACACCCTGTCAGTCATTATCCGAGGTTCTCATCATCAAATTGCGAAGTCTTTTGCGTTTCTGCCACTGTTCGACCGTTAACCAAATACATCTTATCGTCGTTCGTCTATTCGAGTAATAGAGACTATTTGAGTGGGTTTAGCCAATGAACACGTAGAATTTCTAATCTTCGCGTCATAGGTCGTATCGTCAGCATTCAAACTCGTAGAAGGTTTCGCATATAGTCGACTTGAGCTTCAAGAAACGCTTTGTCTTTTGGTGGTAGGGTAACGATACATGCGATTCTTTAAAGTTCATTGAAGCTTTCTACTACATTTGGTTTCGTTTCGTTATAAGTATGGTAGAAACGAATCTGTCTTTCCTTTAGACACGAATGTACTTTTCGATTAATCAATTCTGTTCCTTCATCCGTTTGTAAGTAGTCCGATTTTCTACCGTCTTTCAATATTTTACTGAACGCATTGGTTATGTTTTGTCCTGTTTTAATCTTGACGGGTACGACCCATGCACATTTGGACAGGACGTCAATGCAAGTGAGAATAAAATGATTATTTCCATTCTGTTTCGCTAAACAATACATTTCTACTAAATCTGCCTGCCATAATTCATCTATCTCACCCACGATGAGGCGGTTCCTCCAGAACTTTTTATTACCTTCCCGACGAAATTTTGCCATGGTTCATGGAGGCGAATTTAGGACACTTGAATAATGGAAAACCTCATTGAAATGCATTTCAATGGGCCTTGCTTCTGTTCCACGACCACGGACGGAAACCGGAAAAACGAGAACAGCCACGAGGCGCTTATACGGGAGTTTGTTTTGGAGGGAACGAGACAAGCTTGTATCGAACTGCTTTTCGTCGGGTTTGTAGTATGCCTGCGCCTTGTTTCCACCTTTCTTCAGCTAAACGTAGAAGTTTGGTTACAAAATTGCGAGAAAAAAATCTACTGCAGCAGCGACAGTGCGTCTATTAGCAGCGAACGAGCATGCACCTGTCGGTGTGGTTGTTGTATAGACTGGTTACAACGCATGCAAGGGAAATGGGAAGAGGGCTGACATACTGACAGAGCCACATGACTTCACAGTATAGTCTTCTGGTTAACCTATTCTAAAGCACATACCAAGAATCTAACGATTCGTGATAGGTGTTGTATCTCAGGTACGCTTTTATTGTACCTGTTCATGTGGCAACTTGGATGCCATGACCACACGTCCACTATCACCGGCATAAGCGGTATTAGATTCGTATACTGGTAATTGGTGAGCTGTTTCGCTGTGACAACTCGTACATTGGAGATTGGTGAGCTGTATCGTCGTCAGATGTAAATGACGGCATTTAACACAAGACTAGTCTGTAAGGCCCGACGTCGACCCAGCATCAACTTCCCACAAATGCCAACATATATCAAAGACCAAAAGGTCTGTACAGGGGGCGGGCCTCGGGGACGAAACGTCCACCAGCAGAATCTCGCCATATACAGTAGAAAATTACAACACATATAAGGGAAGTGGGAAGAGGTGCCGACATACTGACTGCGTCACATGACTTCACAGAATAGTCTTTTTGTTATCCTATTCTAAAGCACATACCAAGAATTGAACAATTCGCGTTTGGTGAATGAGAAGGAACGGGCTTTGAATGGATCGGTTTTGAAAGCGCCTGCATATAGTCATATTCATAAGAGAACAGATACAGGTCAGCCAACAGGGGTGCACAATTAGTCCCCATTGGAATACCTATATGCTGCTGATATATTGTGTTACCAAATTTCACATAGATATTTTTAATGAGAAATTCAAGCAACTTTATAAACGAGGAAACATCCCATGAATGATATCTCTTGTATGTAGTAGAGCTAAAGAATGCTTTATGGCTTCCGACATTAATATATCTGCGATCAGTTTTCTTGAACACAGATACTATTAATGAACTTAGACGGTCAACGAGGTCCCGATGAGGGATTATAGTATAGAGAGTCGAGAAATCCAATGTGGAGATTTAAATGTGACCTTTAGCATCAAGTTCTTCCGTAAGACATATTGAGTTTTTCAATATCCACATACATTCAACGCCAGAGTTCTTAGAAATAGTGGCGCAATACCTTTCCCAAAATGCTTTTGCCTCCTGCAGGGCCCTTGTCAATAGGGTTGAAAGAAGCTTGGTGGTGCAGCTTCTAGAACCAACTATGAATCTAGCTTTGTATGGTGATTTATGCATTTTGGGAGTCCAGTTTACTTTAGGTATGTCGTTATGATTGGTTGGAAGACAATTAATTACCTCTTTCCCTGAGAAACGCAAATGCAGTTTGGGAGTAAGTAGACGTATTTGATGGTGATGATATGTCTACACTCAATTCTTTAACCAGCACCTGGTAATAGTAATATTTACATATGAATATTATATTATTTGGAGATTTGTCTGCTGGGACTATGACGAATTTACTCTGGATATTTGCTAGAACTTCTTGCGAAAGGCCTGGTCGATCGTAGTCATTTGAAATTTCACACTATCTCAAGCTTTCGTCGAAAGCGTAAAGAATTTCGTCTGATTGATGGTACGTAGATAAGCAGACCCATTCTGATCAAAGACTTCATCGAATATGTTGTATGACAAGGGAATCATCTTGTCCGTTGGTACGATGCGTAATCAGAGGTTGGTGAGTATGGACACCACTAGAAATGCTCAGGGTTTTATCCTAATGCACTTGGTCAGATGTTGGCTTCATACTAGCTCCGATTGGCTGATTCGAAACTTGTTTACTTCGTTCTACCCTCTCATTGGTTTGTTTGAGCCTGTTGCGCTGATAACCGAAACAATGGTAAAAAACAGCTGTCCAGTAAATTACAAGCGTCTAGTCCGTCATTCATAATTCAGCCGTCGTCCATTAAAGAATATCCGCGTCCATAATCCAAAGACCTATTCCATATTCCATATAACAGTATTAGCATCAAATTCAAAAAGACAATCATAGTATACATAAACATAGGCTAGTTTCCTGCAAGAGAGAAACGGTCAACAGTTTGCAATGATGCCGACAAGACATCACGATGTTCCAAAAATATAAAATCCGTATCGCTAATCAGTATTCTTAATCCATAATAATCGTTGTAAAGTCGTCATCTAGAGAATGATGTATCTCAGTCACGCTTTGATTGTGACTGTTCACATGAGCACCATTGATGTACATGGGTTCATACGGCCCCTAGCCCCGGGTTAAGCGGAATCAGACACAAGTTACGAAACGTAACACCATAGATCTTGCACGCTACGCTCGTATTTTGCTATCAGCATGCGATATGTATCGCCATATTTGAGTGGAGGCGCTTGGTGGAATAGCCCTGGACTAATCATACCCAGACTTGGGGGGACAATATTTCCACTGTTCGCCATCGTATATAAAAAGCCTTTGTTATCGATTATGCAATAGTATTGATCTGCTTTTGCTACCATACCGCTACCGGCAGTACGGCCCACGGTGTTCGTCTCACTATTACGACTTTCGTGTACAACTTTATTGAATGAAACATATAACAAAATGAATGTTCTGCTCCTTAAATAATCGTTGCTCTGCTGTCAAACATGTCAAGTGTCGCGCTTGAAGATATTTTTTTAACTTGACGTGCGACGCACCACGTTCGAGTCTCCGTTGCGGTCTGTCAATAGATTAACTCAGAAAAACGCGACGCGCGAAGGAGGTTTGCATCGCGCGTCGTCATTCGACGCGTGACGTGGCTCGTATGGAACACCATATTTATCATAAATCCGATACAATTCTCTGCTCTATACATCTCAGTTCTGTTCCTCAAAAACAGTGAAAATGCTACTATTTTCCCGCTACATATGCCTACTACGCGTCGTGTCGGTTCTGCTGGACAGGTTTTTGTGAACAAGACAGCTGCTTATATGATTTGAAAGTGTAGATGAATTGAAAATTTCGTGAGAATCTCACCCACAATGCTGGAGCTCGAAGTCTGGGAATATTCGTATGTGCATACTGTATCGGATCGAAGCTTCAAAATCTCGAGTTTTTTGTCTTATACCAGAGTACACAGTCAAACCTACAAGTTGGGGAAATAAGCTGTTATGAAAATTAGTGCATTGTAGTTAAAAAACATGACTTTTTAAAGCTCAAGCCATTCGTGGTGCAGTAGGTAAGGTTCAACTTCGCGCTCCAGGTTACACAGTGGTGTATAAGGATTACTCACGCTCAAGGCGAAGACTGTGTATTGAGGTCCACGGCCAAAGAAGCGGAACTAATTGGCTCATCAAGCATAACATCCTCGAATAGCCATGGAACTGTGAATATTTGAAAATTTTAGTACAATGTATGTTACCGAATGTGTAAATGAAGTTTGAACAGGACGTTTAAGGCACAATCTTGATAGCAATGTAGGCCTATAACTTACTTTGCCCGTCAAATAATTATAATTAAGGCCACAACACCGTAGTGTTTGACATCTACTCAAGCGGTCACAGCATTGTCTCAGCGGGGTTCTTATCCAGCTGCGAACAGGGGATTAGCGTGGCTCAAGCGGTTGAACACAGTGCTGATTGGTTTTTGGTCGATTTCTCCGTTTAGTTTTTCGCCAAAAAGTGTTTTTCCCGTTCTAATTTCTCTCTTGTTATTTGATGTACAAACATGAACTTGGACACAATATTCCAATCATGTAGATCTTCAAAAGGTTGCCTCAACTTTCATGAATCAATTATGATTTAGTGGAGAGGGGTGGAGTTTTTGTAGATTTTTCAATCTTTCAACTTTGCACGACGATAAAATAACTTCTAGGCCCTAACTAAATAAACTGAGGCAACCTATCTTTATTCAAATGGTAAAGTTCATTATTCCAAAAAATCAAGTTTGTTTGATGAAAGCTGAGAGAGTTATTAGCGCGTGATTTTGTGGACCGGACTATACTTTTCTAAATGACATCATTTATCTTTAAATAAATCGATTCTTGTAATAAATTCAAGAAAGTTATTTATTTATCTAAATTCCATGAATCAAGGGCTTTCAGAAAATGTATAGTTTGTATGGATACCAAAAAGCACTGCCCCGTGATTAAGCAAAATTGTGATACGTACACGTACGCAACTGGGACCCGATACAGTAACCTTAAGTATTTCTACAGATGATACAGAGCTCACATTTGGAGCTAGTCCATGTGCGATGAGTTTGATGTTAGATGGATTTATTCAAATCCTTCTTGGATCATTCATTTTAAATGGTTGTAGTGAAAATGTATCTGCAAATAATAAAACTAGAGGCCACGGCCACACTTGATCCCATCGGCCTAGTGTGAACTTGCCGTCCCTTTCACATGAGCAATATAAATCTCCAGTATAAGACAGATGAAGGGCATTCAATAAGGGGAAACAGAAGTAGTTGGGGGAAAAACAGTGATGTTTATTTGTATGAAAAGTTGGCTAGAAACAACTAGATATAAAAGGGGCGGGCACCCACCAACCACCCGCTCTGATAAGAGGAGCATTAAAGTGACTTATGTGTAAGGAAATGTTCACATGTATTGTTGGTTAATGTGAAATGTTAAAGGCATAGTACGACAGTACGACAGGTCCAGGTGTATCATACAGATGATGGAATTGTTGCAAAACTTTAGTATTGGGTGCATGGATGTGATACTGAGGTAGAGAGGTACTCTGGATTGTTGGAACTCAGTTAGTCCATGTCCGTTTTCTTTTCTCAGGAGTTACAGATGATCTACGTTTTGTTGATGTTGACCCACACAGGTTTGTGATAACTGTAGTAAGTCTCAAGTGTTCCAGCAGAATGTATAGGTTGGTTGCAGTAGATGTGGTCAATGGTTGTGTTGTAGCCTTGTGCTTTACCACCCAACATTGCTGTATACCAAATTTGAAGTCTCTAGCTGCAACGGTTCGGCTTTTAGAACGTTCACGTCGTCATGTGGATATTTTTCGTTATGTTGCCCTGGAAACCACAAAAATCAATAAAATGTCCCTAATTTTAATAGGCTTGTGCTTTGCCATGCAACAATGCTGTATACCAAATTTGAAGTCTCCAGCTGCAACGGTTCGGCTTTTAGAGCGGTCACGTCGTTCATCCAGCCAGACACCCAGCCAACCAGCCAGCCGGACAGCATGACGACATGATCCCATCCGGCATATATGCTGATGGGATAAAAAAACCCGACAACTTAAGGCGTATACGGTGGGAAGAGGCGCACAGGCTTGTGCGCACTACAGGTTGCGCATACACCTCAATTTATTTTACGGTTGCGCAGCTTCGGGTCGTCCGGGCAGGATTGACTTCCGGTAAACATCTCCCCTTCCTGCACTTCTTCAGGCAAGTCTGAGCTTGTCATAGCAAAAACAAAATGGCGGTCTTGAACGACCGGCTGGGAAACAAGTATAGTGATAGGATAGTACCCTGTAGTGTTATAATACGGTATACATTAATATACTTCATTGTATTATTATACTACGGTATATAACTATAATTTATGCCATGGTATAGCAAAGCCAGTTCGACTGTCTCGGCACTTTCCAGTTAATTCGTCACACCATACAATATGTCAAGCTTAGTGGGATTCTGACTACATTGCTACATCACCGGCGCGGACCGCGTAGCACATAAATTGACCAGTGGCTTTATGGTAAAGGATCCATTAGGTGAGTCGTATTTTGAGTCAATATGTTCACTACGCATCGAAATTCGAACCAATGAAATGTAAGCTGAAAATCAGTTAGAACCATAAGAGCTACACCGAGAGTGATTGGGTGCATACATTTTTAAGGTCTGTACTCACTTATGCCGAGCACCCAAGAAGCCACGTCATGTCACATAACGAATTCTACATCTTACGTTCCACGCTGCACAGATCCAATCAGTATAGACCTCAGTGGTAGTATGCTCGCCCGAGAAATGAACTTTATTATGAGCTCTACTGGTCGGTACTGGTGCCCGTTTGTACGGTACCTTGGTAGGACAGAGGAGGTCATCGATTTCGTGACGAGTCTTCCACCCGTTTGACCTAAGACAACATATAATGGAATGCATGGATCTGGTGCCAGGAAACACAAGATTGAAATCACAACCGATCATGACGAACCACCCAGGGCGGCGTTACCGGAACGGGATGCCGTGAGAGCTATTTTTCAACGTCTATCGGTCGCTGTTTTCACCGCTATCGTGTGCTGGACCTTCATATTTTTTATACCCCAAAAGCAAAGTTCTCCTGGATGGCATCACACCGACCTATTTAGGGGCCCATGACAGTGTGTTCCATTCATCGCCAATCATGTCATACGACCCGTCCTTTCCCTCACATCCGAGGTGAGGCTTCACGTCTATGAGGATAAAGTCACCATCTGTTATTACCCCTCATCTAGGGAACTGAAACTTTATCACAAATACTCTTGGGTGAAGCTCTACCAGAAAGTATAAATAAAATCTAAGATGACCGATTTTTTTTATTTAAAAAAGACATGTTTTTTGTGAATCTTTTGGTCATATTTTTTAGAGTTTTCATTTATGTAATTTCCGGGCAAAAACTGAATGATAAATTCTTCAATAATAATCCGAAGTGAAATAGTTTTTGTGAAAATAGGAATTTCGAACAAAAATGACGAAAACATCACTTTTCGGGTAACCCACATGGCCGCCACTGAATTTACTTAGCTCTGGAAAGTCCAAATAGGCCTTGAAATGACCCCAGTATGATACAAGTCATCGAGTGTCAGCTCTGAATCATTTGTCGTTCCGGAGATAGGCTAACACGTTTAGGGTGGAGCTTAGGGTGGAGCAGGTTATGAATTGGAGTGAATGGCTATAGATACAGAAGTGATATTAATACTTTCATAATCCTTTGACATTTGAGATTGTGGGAATATCATTCGATTTCAATTTAACTGACGTAATTTGTCGAAAATTGAGCAAATGTGAATGCCGATCCATCACGTCATTTCGACACTCACTCACCACGGCTTACTTTTCGCCATGAATGTCCAAAGTTTTTATCAAACTATATAATTCAGAAATTGGTATTTCATGGGGATTAT
The DNA here is from genome assembly GCA_036873755.1 of Hanleya hanleyi. NCBI lineage: Eukaryota > Metazoa > Mollusca > Polyplacophora > Lepidopleurida > Hanleyidae > Hanleya > Hanleya hanleyi. The sequence continues at coordinate 10,216 of JAVTVY010039700.1, read as the reverse complement.
GGGAAAACAAACAGAATTCAAATCGGACGTATATCAGTAGAGTTATCAACATTTTACTGTCCATTCCGCCGAATCTCGGAGTTTATCCCTTCGAAAAGGCCAATAAGGGATAACTGCAGCTTGCAGCCGGTGCGTCTGGCAGTAGGCATCAGACTCCTAAATAATTTACACGTTCGGCAGTATTAACAAAACTGTACCTCGCTGGTTCCCTAATCAATGTTAGACATTCATCTTTCGACAGGAAGTAGTTTATTTCAAGCGCTACAAGGTGACCAACTTCTTGTCAAATTTTTACCGTCAAAATTTTAAGCTGTGCGCGCCTCTACACATGAGGTACTCATTTCGCTGTTTTCTCTGCCTGCTGAAAGCAGTGCCTAGGCCCCGCAAATAGTGCCCCGGCGAGGCATGTTATCGAGCAGTGAATCGAAATAAAATTTGTAGCTGAATAGAACAAATACAATACTTGCCAGTGGTACCAACGGCTTTCTATTAATCGTTGCAACGAAGGCGGAAAAAAATCGGGAAAATTCTGGTCTTTGGCAGAGATTACGTTTAGGATCGGGACTTTTTTTTATTTAGGAGCCTGAGGCCAGTAGCGGTGCGTCTCCCAGGAGTGCGCCTCGCAGTAATCAAGGGACACAACTCTGCACGGTACTTTTCACCTATTCAAACTGCTACCATAATATTTACACAGCTGTAACAGAAAATTGAATCATTTTTTTCAAATGCCATAAGTTAGCGTGCTGTTGTTGTTTTTCTATTTGCTTATTGTAATTTCCAGTAACACGTAAATAGCACAGAATACATGTATTTAGCGCTAATTATTTTCCCAATAATTTATCATTGTATTGCTGCACACATAATTCTCGGTGCGTCTCACAGTAATGTGGTATATGGAGCATTGTATTGCTGCAGGCAGAAATCTCGGTGCGTCTCCCAGTAATGCCGTGTGTGGGTCAGTATACGGCTGCACACACAAATCTCGGTGCGTCTCCCAGTAATGCCGCGTGTTGAGCATTGTATTGCTGCAGACACAAATCTCGGTGCGTCTCGCAGTAATGCCAAATGTGGGGCAGTATATGGCTGCAGACAGAAATCTCGGTGCGTCTCCCAGTAATGCCGTGTGTGGGTCAGTATACGGCTGCACACACAAATCTCGGTGCGTCTCCCAGTAATGCCGTGTGTTGAGCATTGTATTGCTGCAGACACAAATCTCGGTGCGTCTCGCAGTAATGCCAAATGTGGGGCAGTATATGGCTGCAGACAGAAATCTCGGTGCGTCTCCCAGTAATGCCGTGTGTGGGTCAGTATACGGCTGCACACACAAATCTCGGTGCGTCTCCCAGTAATGCCGTGTGTTGAGCATTGTATTGCTGCAGACACAAATCTCGGTGCGTCTCGCAGTAATGCCAAATGTGGGGCAGTATATGGCTGCAGACAGAAATCTCGGTGCGTCTCCCAGTAATGCCGTGTGTTTAGCATTGTATTGCTGCAGAGACAAATCTCGGTGCGTCTCGCAGTAATGCCTTATGTGGGGCAGTATATGGCTGTAGATACAAATCTCGGTGCGCCTCCCAGTAATGCCGTGTGTGGGTCAGTATACGGCTGCAGACAGAAATCTCGGTGCGTCTCACAGTAATGCCGTATGTGGGGCAGTATATGGCCGCAGAGAGAAATCTCGGTGCATCTCCCAGTAATGCCGTGTGTTGAGCATTGTATTGCTCCAGACACAAAATCTCGGTGCGTCTCCCAGTAATGCCGTGTGTTGAGCATTGTATTGCTGCAGACAAAAATCTCGGTGCATCTCCCAGTAATGCAGTGTGTTGAGCATTGTATTGCTGCACAGACAAATCTCGGTGCGCCTCCCAGTAATGCCGTGTGTGGGGGCAGTATATGGCTGCAGACAGAAATCTCGGTGCGTCTCCCAGTAATGCCGTGTGTTTAGCACTGTATTGCTGCAGATACAAATTTCGGTGCGTCTCGCAGTAATGCCGTATGTGGTTCAGTATATGGCTGCAGACAGAAATTTCGGTGCGTCTCCCAGTAATGCCGTGTATTGAGCATTGTATTGCTGCAGACACAAATTTCTTTGCGTCTCGCAGTAATGCCGTATGTGGGGCAGTATATGGCTGCAGACAGAAATCTCGGTGCGTCTCCCAGTAATGCCGTGGGTTGAGCGTTGTATTGCTGCAGATACAAATCTCGGTGCGTCTCGCAGTAATGCCGTATGTGGGGCGGTATATGGCTGCAGACAGAAATCTCGGTGCGTCTCCCAGTAATGCCGTGTGTTGAGCATTGTATTGCTGCAGATACAAATCTCGGTGCGCCTCCCAGTAATGCCGTGTGTGGGGAAGTATACGGCTGCACACAGAAATCTCGGTGCGTCTCCCAGTAATGCCGTGTGTTTAGCACTGTATTGCTGCACATACAAATCTCGGTGCGTCTCGCAGTAATGCCGTATGTGCGGCGGTATATGGCTGCAGACAGAAATCTCGGTGCGTCTCCCAGTAATGCCGTGTGTTGAGCATTGTATTGCTGAAGAGACAAATCTCGGTGCGCCTCCCAGTAATGCCGTGTGTGGGTCAGTATACGGCTGCAGACAGAAATCTCGGTGCGTCTCGCAGTAATGCCGTATGTGGGGCAGTATATGGCTGCAGACAGAAATCTCGGTGCGTCTCCCAGTAATGCCGTGTGTTGAGCATTGTATTGCTGCAGACACAAATCTCGGTGCGTCTCCCAGTAATGCCGTGTGTTGAGCATTGTATTGCTGCAGACACAAATCTCGGTGCGTCTCCCAGTAATGCAGTGTGTTGAGCATTGTATTGCTGCAGAGACAAATCTCGGTGCGCCTCCCAGTAATGCCGTGTGTGGGGCTGTATATTTCTGCAGACAGAAATCTCGGTGCGTCTCCCAGTAATGCCGTGTGTTTAGCACTGTATTGCTGCAGATACAAATTTCGATGCGTCTCGCAGTAATGCCGTATACGGTTCAGTATATGGCTGCAGACAGAAATCTCGGTGCGTCTCCCAGTAATGCCGTGTATTGAGCATTGTATTGCTGCAGACACAAATTTTTTTGCGTCTCGCAGTAATGCCGTATGTGGGGAAGTATATGGCTGCAGACAGAAATCTCGGTGCGCCTCCCAGTAATGCCGTGGGTTTAGCGTTGTATTGCTGCAGATGCAAATCTCGGTGCGTCTCGCAGTAATGCCGTGTGTGCGGCAGCATATGGCTGCAGACAGAAATCTCGGTGCGTCTCGCAGAAATGCCGTGTGTGGGTCAGTATACGGCTGCAGAGAGAAATCTCGGTGCGTCTCGCAGTAATGCCGTATGTGTGGCAGTATATTGCTGCAGACAGAAATCTCGGTGCGTCTCCCAGTTATGTCGTGTGTTGAGCATTGTATTGCTGCAGAGACAAATCTCGGTGCGTCTCCCGGTAATCACGTATGTGGGGCAGTATATGGCTGCAGACAGAAATATCGATGCGTCACCCAGTAAAGCCGTGTGTTGGGCATTGTATTGCTGCAAACACAAATCTCGGTGCGTCTCCCAGTAATGTCGTGTGTTGAGCATTGTATTGCTGCAGAGACAAATCTCGGTGCGTCTCCCAGTAATGCCGTATGTGGGGCAGTATATGGCTGCAGACAGAAATCTCGGTGCGTCTCCCAGTAATGCCGTGGGTTGAGCGTTGTATTGCTGCAGATACAAATTTCGGTGCGCCTCCCAGTAATGCCGTGTGTGGGGCTGTATATGGCTGCAGACAGAAATCTCGGTGCGTCTCCCAGTAATGCCGTGTGTTTAGCACTGTATTGCTGCAGATACAAATTTCGATGCGTCTCGCAGTAATGCCGTATACGGTTCAGTATATGGCTGCAGACAGAAATCTCGGTGCGTCTCCCAGTAATGCCGTGGGTTTAGCGTTGTATTGCTGCAGATGCAAATCTCGGTGCGTCTCGCAGTAATGCCGTCTGTGGGGCAGCATATGGCTGCAGACAGAAATCACGGTGCGTCTCGCAGAAATGCCGTGTGTGGGTCAGTATACGGCTGCAGAGAGAAATCTCGGTGCGTCTCGCAGTAATGCCGTATGTGTGGCAGTATATTGCTGCAGACAGAAATCTCGGTGCGTCTCCCAGTAATGTCGTGTGTTGAGCATAGTATTGCTGCAGAGACAAATCTCGGTGCGTCTCCCAGTAATCACGTATGTGGGGCAGTATATGGCTGCAGACAGAAATATCGATGCGTCACCCAGTAAAGCCGTGTGTTGGGCATTGTATTGCTGCAAACACAAATCTCGGTGCGTCTCCCAGTAATGTCGTGTGTTGAGCATTGTATTGCTGCAGAGACAAATCTCGGTGCGTCTCCCAGTAATGCCGTATGTGGGGCAGTATATGGCTGCAGACAGAAATCTCGGTGCGTCTCCCAGTAATGCCGTGTGTTGAGCATTGTATTGCTGCAGAGACAAATCTCGGTGCGTCTCGCAGTAATGCCGTGTGTGGGGCAGTATATTACTGCAGACTGAAATCTCGGTGCGTCTCCCAGTAATGCCGTGTGTTGAGCATTGTATTGCTTTAAACACAAATCTCGGTGCGTCTCGGAGTAATGCCGTATGTGGAGCAGTATATGGCTGCACACAGAAATCTCGGTGCGTCTCCCAGTAATGCCGTGGGTTGAGCATTGTATTGCTGCATACACAAATTTCTTGGCATCTCGCAGTAATGCCGTATGTGGGGCAGTATATGGCTGCACACAGAAATCTCGGTGCGCCTCGCAGTAATGCCGTGTGTTGAGCGTTGTATTGCTGCAGATACAAATCTCGGTGCGTCTCGCAGTAATGCCGTGTGTGGGGCAGTATATGACTGCAGACTGAAATCTCGGTGCGTCTCCCAGTAATGCCGTGTGTTGAGCATTGTATTGCTGCAGAGACAAATCTCGGTGCGTCTCGCAGTAATGCCGTGTGTGTGGCAGCATATGGCTGCACACAGAAATCTCGGTGCGTCTCCCAGTATTGCCGTGTGTGGGGCAGTATATGGCTGCACACAGAAATCTCGCTGCGTCTCCCAGTAATGCCGTGTGTTGAGCATTGTATTGCTGCAGACACAAATCTCGGTGCGTCTCGCAGTAATGCCAAATGTGGGGCAGTATATGGCTGCAGATAGAAATCTCGGTGCGTCTCCCAGTAATGCCGTGTGTTGATCATTGTATTGCTGCACAGACAACTCTCGGCATTACTGGGAGACGCACCGAGATTTGTCTCTGCAGCAATACAATGCTCAACACACGGCATTACTGGGACACGCGCCGAGATTTCTGTCCGCAGCCATATACTGCCCCATATACGGCATTACTGCGAGACGCACCGAGATTTGTATCTGCAGCAATACAATGCTCAACACACGGCATTACTGGGAGACGCACCGAGATTTCTCTCTGCAGCCATATACTGCCCCACACACGGCATTACTGCGAGACGCACCGAGATTTGTATCTGCAGCAATACAATGCTGAACACACGGCATTACTGGGAGACGCACCAAGATTTCTGTCTGCAGCCATGTACTGCCACATACACGGCATTACTGCCAGACGCACCGAGATTTGTATCTGCAGCAATACAATGCTCGATACACGGCATTACTGGGAGACGCACCAACACAGCCATATACAGCCCCACACACGGCATTACTGCGAGACGCACCGAGATTTGTATCTGCAGCAATACAATGCTGAACACGCGGCATCACTGGGAGACGCACCGAGATTTCTGTCTGCAGCCGTATACAGACCCACACACGGCATTACTGGGAGACGCATCGAGATTTGTCTCTGCAGCAATACAATGCTCAACACACGGCATTACTGGGACACGCACCGAGATTTCTGTCTGCTGCCATATACTGCCCCACATACGGCATTACTGCGAGACGCACCGAGATTTGTATCTGCAGCAATACAATGCTCAACACACGGCATTACTGGGAGACGCACCGAGATTTCTCTCTGCTGCCAAATACTGCCCCACACACGGCAATACTGGGAGACGCACCGAAATTTGTTTCTGCAGCAATACAATGCTCAACACACGGCATTACTGGGAGACGCACAGAGATTTCTGTCTGCAGCCGTATACTGACCCACACACGGCATTACTGGGAGACGCACCGAGATTTGTCTGCAGCAATACAATGCTGAACACACGGCATTACTGGGAGACGCACCGAGATTTCTGTCTGCAGCCATATACTGCCCCACACACGGCATTACTGCGAGACGCACCGAGATTTGTTTCTGCAGCAATACAATGCTCAACACACGGCATTACTGGGACACGCGCCGAGATTTCTCTCTGCAGCCAAATACTGCCCCACACACGACATTACTGGGAGACGCACCGAGATTCCTGTGTGCAGCCATATACTAACCCACACACGGCATTACTGGGAAACGCACCGAGATTTCTGTGGGCAGTAATATACTGACCCACATACGGCATTACTGCGAGACGCACCGAGATTTCTCTCTGCAGCCATGTACTGCCACATACACGGCATTACTGCCAGACGCACCGAGATTTGTGTCTGCAGCAATACAATGCTCGACACACGGCATTACTGGGAGACGCACCAAGATTTCTGTCTGCAGCCATATACTGCCCCACACACGGCATTACTGGGAGACACACCGAGATTCCTCTCTGCAGCCATATACTGCCCCACACACGGCATTACTGGGAGACGCACCGAGATTTGTGTGTGCAGCAATATACTTCCCCACATACGGCATTACTGCGAGACGCACCGAGATTTCTCTCTGCAGCCATGTACTGCCACACACACGGCATTACTGCGAGACGCACCGAGATTTGTCTCTGCAGCAATACAATGCTCAACACACGGCATTACTGGGAGACGCACCGAGATTTCTCTCTGCAGCCATGTACTGCCACATACACGGCATTACTGCGAGACGCACCCAGATTTGTATCTGCAGCAATACAATGCTCAACACACGGTATTACTGGAAGACGCACCGAGATTTCTCTCTGCAGCCAAATACTGCCCCACACACGGCATTACTGGGAGACGCACCGAGATTCCTGTATGCAGACATATACTAACCCACACACGGCATTACTGGGAGGCGCACCGAGAGTTGTGTCTGCAGCAATATACTTCCCCACATACGGCATTACTGGGAGACGCACCGAGATTTGCATCTGCAGCAATACAATGCTCAACACACGGTATTACTGGGAGACGCACCGAGATTTCTCTCTGCAGCCAAATACTGCCCCACACACGGCATTACTGGGAGACGCACCGAGATTTCTGTCTGCAGCCGTATACTGACCCACACACGGCATTACTGGGAGACGCACCGAGATTTGTCTCTGCAGCAATACAATGCTCAACACACGGCATTACTGGGACACTCACCAAAATTTCTGTCCGCAGCCATATACTTCCCCACATACGGCATTACTGCGAGACGCACCGAGATTTGTATCTGATCAACACACGGCATTACTGGGAGACGCACCGAGATTTTTGTCTGCAGCCGTATACTGACCCACACACGGCATTACTGGGAGACGCACTGAGATTTGTGTCTGCAGCAATACAATGCTCAACACACAGCATTAATGGGAGACGCACCGAGATTTGTGTGTGCAGCACTAGAGTGCCAAACACACGGCAGTACTGAGAGACGCACCGACACTTATATATGCAACAATACACTGCCCCACACACGGCGCTACTGGGAGACGCACCGAGATTTGTACCTGCAGCAATACAATGCTCCATATACCACATTACTGGGAGACGCACCAAGAATTCTCACTGCGGCAATACAATGATAAATTATGGGGGAAATATTTCGCGCTAAAAACATGTCTTGTGTGTAATTTACGTGTTCCTAGAAATTACAATAAACAAATACAAAAACAACAACATCACACTATTTTATGGCATATGGAAAAATGATTCAATTTTGTGTTTCAGCTGTGTAGATATTATTGTCGCAGTTTAAATAAGCAATTTAATATCATGAATATACCTTCGGGCATATGTTCGAGACGAAAAGTACTGTGCAGAGTTGTGTCCCTTGATTACTGGGAGACGCACTACTGGGAGACGCACCGCTACTGTCAAACGCACCGGCTGCGGGGCTGCAGTTAACCCCTTCTCGAAAAGGCCGTCTCGGCCAGTAACAACAACAACAACAACAACAACAACAACAACACAGACGTGCTCGTTCTTTACATCACAGAATCGTTCTACATTCAATACAGTTTGAAATATATGGACATTTCGTCTTATGGATGACGATAAATAAAGTTTCCAGTCAAGTTGCATACCAATCTGTATTCAACAAACGACCTCTCCGAATCATGTCGTCGTCGAGTTTCACGTTGTCAGAATGGTTGTCACTGTCAGAATTGGAGCCATACGGCTCAAATTGATAGGGCTGAATTCCGTCGTTGGTCTTCAAACAACTGTTATTTTGCCCGTCATCATCCTCCTCTATGTCTATTCCATCTTCTTGGCGAAAAATATTTCCATCCAAGGAGCTGATTTCGCTCGAATCGACATCTGAATCGGAGCTCTGACTGCACTCGCTTTCCATGTTATCCGCTATTTTTTCTAAGCCAATTGCCCTGCGTGACGTCATCAACCCAGCTGTGAAAGTGTGAAAAGCCCACTTTGCTCCCATATTACGTGTATTTCTGATCAGATTAGAATTTTTTCAATATTTTGTTCATACAAAGTGAAGTATGAGCTATGATTTTTAAGGATTTTTAGACAAAAAAAATCCAGTTTGGGTTGACCTTTAAAGAATTTCCGCGTCCATAGTTCAAAAACCTAATTCATATAATTGAATTAGCACCAAATTAAAAAAATTAAAAGAATTTCCGCGTCCATAGTTCAAAAACCTAATTCATATAATTGAATTAGCACCAAATTAAAAAAATTTAATGATATTACACATAAAACTATGCTAGTAGTAGTGTAAGAGCATTTCAGCGATACTTGACCTCAAAAATTTGCATATTAGGGAGGTCACGGGAGGGTCACAGAGGTCAAATGCAATATAGTTCCGGCAGAAAGACCAAAAGCTACCTCCAATCCAGGAGAGTTCCAATTGCTGCAGGGGATGTATTCAGGATGTATTCATCCGCGGTGATGCGGTCTGGCCGCGGTTTTGGCGGTGATTTGGTCTCTGGAAAAAGCTTCCGCGGAGAAAAAGTAGTCCCTAGATAAAATGGTCCGATTGGGTCGAGTGAGGTATCAAAGTGAAGCTTAGGTGAAGGGGCATCTAATGGGCTGGGTGGCCGAAGGGTATGAAAATAGCCATTTTGGAGCTAGGGGAGCCCCTAGTGGACCGATGGGGTCGAGTGAGGTATCAAAGTGAAGCATTCATGAAGGGGCATCTAATGGACTGGGTGTGGGGTTGAATTAGGGTCATTCTGCGCATGCGTGGCCGGAAGGGCATGAAAACAGCTCTTTGGAGCTGTAGGGGAGCCCCTAGTGGACCGATGGGCTCATGAGGTATCAAAGTGAAGCATTCGGCGAAGGGAGCATCTAATGGGATCTGGGTGTGGGGTTGAATACTCTGGCGCATGCGCGGTGGCCCAAGGGTATGAAAATAGCCGTGTTGGCATCTAGGAAGCCCCTAATGGACCAATGGGGTCGAGTGAGGTATCGATGTGAAGCATTCGTGAAGGGGCATCTGATGGGCTGGGTGTGGGGTTAAATTAGGGTCATTCTGCGCATGCGCGGTGGCCCAAGGGTATGGAAATAGACGTGTTGGAGCTAGGGGAGCCCCTAATGGACCAATGGGGTCGAGTAAGGTATCAAAGTGAAGCTGATGTGAAGGGGCATCTGATGGACTGGGTGTGGGGTTGAAATATCGGCATTCTGCGCATGCGCGGTGGCCGAAGGGTATGAAAATAGCCATTTTGGAGCTAGGGGAGCCCCTAGTGGACCGATGGGGTCGAGTGAGGTATCAAAGTGAAGCATTCATGAAGGGGCATCTAATGGACTGGGTGTGGGGTTGAATTAGGGTCATTCTGCGCATGCGCGGTGGCCCAAGGGTATGAAAATAGACGTTTTGGCATCTAGGGAAGCCCCTAATGGACCAATGGGGTCGACTGAGGTATCGATGTGAAGCATTCGTGAAGGGGCATCTGATGGGCTGCGTGTGGGGTTAAATTGGGG
>JAVTVY010039699.1:0-19415 GCA_036873755.1 Hanleya hanleyi | reverse complement strand
ATTTTTCTAAAGACTTAAAGATTTACTACATATTAGGGAGCTTCTCGACTTTGGGGCACACTGTGAACGGCATGATAGCGTGACGAGAAGAGCGGCATGCTATGCCGGTCTGACGAGTGTAGCAACGGGCTGCCATACCGTCCGGATCGGCCCCGAGTTCCTCTATCAGAACGGCATATAAAGAATGGCATATGAAGAACGGCATACGTGTTTCAAAAGTCTCAATGTCGGGTCAGGCGATACTCGATCCTTCCGTAGCGCTTCTGATAAAACTACGCGAGCGAGAGGCCGTTGGGTCGGTCTAATATAATTTGTTACTCGATCACGTTTAGGCTAACCATTTCGCGCAAAGACTCGCGAAATACAATTCACAAAATATATCTAAGTTGTATTGTCATCTTTTGTTCGGGATAGTTTTTGTACTTTTTCTTACCCCAAATCTTTGCCAAGGTATTTTTCATGCACAAATTGACAATTGAATCTGTAAAATATTCAGTGTATCCTGTTGTGCTTCCCTGCGGAGGTTCGTAATAATGCCACAAGAATTAATTTCACATGAGCGAATACAAACACTCGAAATATCTGCTTGAATAGACCGATTTATATTATACAATAAGGGTAACAGTGTATTATGTTAGCCTATTTTATTAGGCATCGATGTCTGTGTGAAAGAACACACTTTGTGGCCTTGTTCTATAGTCGAAAATCAGCTTCCAATTATGCAAATTCCACCACGTGTTGAGTCCGTGTGACTGCTAAAACCACAAATTGACCTATTTACGGCCTTTGGCAAATAAAGGCAGCCTGGATAGAAAAATGTCTGTTTATCGTCCCCAGCTTTGTTGGTTTGTTTGTTGATTTTTCCCCACAATAATTTTCCTGCAAACAAAACTAGTATCTCGGTGTGTACGTGTTATGTAATGGTATTATGCTAAATGCGAGATAAGGGGTAAATGACAAGAATATTGTATTGTATTGACTGGAATGAAATTTGCAGCTGGCCATAACTTCCTGACTTCTCATCACCAATGCAGATTTCCATAATTCCCATTAATTAATTCCAATTTCTTATCACAACCAATTTTTTCCAGAAAACAATAAATAAATAAATGAAATAAAATGGCGAATTTTGTTCCGCGCTTGATTTAGAGCTCTTGTTCAACGACATAAACAAGAAATTCATCTTGGCTAGCCTTTCGACAGACCTGTGTCTAACAAGAAGTCGGCACTGAAAACGGTCACTCGATCACCATGTATTCTTTTACCCTTTTCGAAAGCAAGCCTGGGATCTACAGGGACATGGTCGGCGTCTAGCATTTGTTGATGCTTTTCAAGTACTGTCGGTTTCATGCGGATTTTTTTCGCCCCTTTGGGCAACGATTTGGTGTAAGACTCACGAAATATAATTTGTATTGTCAGGCTTTTGTCCAGGATATTACCTTTTCAATGGGAGGTCTTACACCAAAGCCTAGCCCACCTTTGCCTCTAATAATACAGCTCGTCTCGAACTATTTTGTTTCATTTATATTACCCATTCTGGTCAAATTGATTACCTAGAATCTGGAGTCTAATTAATGTGTTTTGTACGATATTTATAAAATTTATCTGCCATTGTCCGCATTTTATTTGCCTGCATAAATGCATAACGCTAGGTTATTTTATGTGGTATCACTTATCATCACACGGAAGGATTTCCGACTTCAAGAAAATAACAAAGATCGATCTTCATTATCCTCCGATTCACAGAGATAAATGTTTTCTTCTTCCTAATACAATCAACTTTATATTAGATCTAAAAACATAATATTATATGCTCTAAATTCGAATGAAATCTTTCACGACGTCTTCACGAAGAAATGCTTCCTCCGAGGTCCGTGTGCTGTCAAAGCAACAAGAACAGCAGGGAAAGCTTCGGTCTTCAATTTTACATTCCGGTTTTCTCGTGCAAAAAGTGAAGGCTTTATGCAAGAATTTCTTCCATTCACTCTAGATCTGTATTCCATTTGCGTTCCACAACATGATCTGTTATGAAGGCGACTGTAAAAAGGTTGATAAGTTTGGGCGATATGAGGAAAGAAAAAGTTATTTAAAATTGTTGAATAATATTTTTTTTATCAGGATTTATATTAAACTTACATATTTTTCTGTGCTATCCGTAAAATTATCTTACATCCTTCTCGTTTATTATCACATTACACAACTGTTTAGTATTAAATGTAAATATTTAGGAATAATGTTGAACTAATTTCATGTAAATTTTTTATTTCAGATACCGGTACTCCCGAAAAATTCTTTTTTTTAATGTTGTCTTTGTAGTGTTAGTTACTTGAATTGACTTCTGTTGTTGGAATCTTTTTTAGTTGAAATCTTTGAAATTTACGTTCTCTCGGCATGTAAACTACAATTTGCAGTTTTAGTATTTCCGAAATTATGTTAGTGCATGGCATAGCGAAAGCTCTGTGTTCACTAATCTTTTCACACGTTTTTTTCTAAAATTCTTTGACTAACAGCATGCATTCGTCCAACTGCTGCCAACGAATTAAGGTAAGTAATAAATAAATCATCGTGGGTGGTCATGCAGGAACAGGTGACGAGACTGGATTCTTTCTGTCCTACCGGGCACGGTACCATACGAAGACAGCAATGGATATTGAGAGCAAGTCAACAACAATCTGAATTACAGCAGTCCTCGGAGACGCGACTTCGTAGATCTATGGAGATTGGCCTCCGTCAGCCCAAGGAGCCTTGGCTTCATCATCACACCCCTCGGCCAGTACCCAAACCCCACGACCCTGACTCCAAAAACTCGACAGTCAAACGAGAAATATAATTTTAAAACAACAAAAAATGCGTCTGCTCTTTCATCGATAAGATATATCGTCAGTGAGGCAATCGTCAACCATTATATGCTCATCCAGTTGTACTAAGGGGAAAACAAAAGCAGCTGGTCATAGAACCTCATCCCAGATGTCGGACATATCACCAGTTTTCTGAAGGAGTTTAAAAAGTTCTTTGAATATGGTGCTAATGCTGTTATATGAATTAGATCTTTGGATTATGAACTCGGAAATTCTTTAATGGACGACGGCTGAACATTGAATGCAGAACTAGCCTATTGTAGTATATTATGAGAAGGGGGGGGGAGGGAGAGATACAGAGATAAATTTGACGTCAAGAGTTGCCAATAAGACAATTCCCATACTACGAGTTGATATTGTCTGCAAGCGTTCACGGTACATCGTGACTGGAGGAAATTTATAGTCTGATTCCACGAGAGTGTATAACGTCATGTCGTGGATCTTGATTGTCAGCCATACAAACATTTATTTTTGCACTTCATTCTGTTGTTACTCGAGCATCAGTAATATTACTAAGATGTAGGAGGAGATAACACAGTTATTTCGTAGTTCTGAAAGAGTTATAGTTTAATAAATCGTACTCCGGAACCGTAATGCCTTATCTCGACATCATATCTTCAATGTTAAAGGCATGTATATTTCTGCATTGATTTGTATTTATAGAAAAATTGTGGATCCGATTTACCTGGTAATACACGACGTACCTTGTTGCCTACAAAAACCAAGACTGTTCTCTTTCACTGCTATATTTCTAACAATATATGAGCTATAAGTCATCTGAAGATTTGGGGTCAAAACTAATGTAACAAAAAACATTCTGATCTTCATTCCAGATGTGTCTCGTAACCCTTTTTCCTTTTGAGTTGTGAACTTAAGTCTTCCACATAAATTTGACGTTTTATTAAAAGCCACATCTGAATGTAAACTGATGCTGTGTATTTCATAAACTTATTTCTCGGTTGAAGCGGAGTAACCAATGCCGGGATTTATATTTCCAAATTCAGATTTTGAATTCAGATTTTGCGCAGGTAACAAAAATTCGCACGTAAACCATGCAGTTCTCGTGCATAAGCAGACCCATCTGCCTAAAAGCGCCGACATTTGGCTAATTGATCCCTCAGGATGAAATACTCAACATTTGAACAATATCTGTGTTCCAAAGTGTCCCTATAATCAACTGCGGGATTTACCGATATTGAAACAGGTAATCCATATGAAAATCATATGAATTGAGAAGCCATACGGATTTGATATTTTTGGAACACCATGATGTCTTGTCGACATCATTGAGAACTGTTGACCGCTAGTTTTATGTATACTATTATTTATTCCTTTAATTTGATGCTAATGCATTTATATGAATTTGGATCATGGACGCGGAAATTCTTCAATGGTTTACTACGGCTGAATATTGAATGACGGACTAGACGCTTGCATATAAATATTGAATACATTGTACCCACGTTGCGAACCGTATTCATATATGCTGCATATCGTAGCTGTACAGTACCCTATAAAATATACCAGCTAAGCCACGAAGATTGTATCAGGGTAACTAATTCTCAATGGAAGGAATTATGGACCTTCTCAGTTAAGAGAACATATTCAGAGATCATCTGATGATACATGAAGTCCAGAAATGCATGTTATCGCATCAATACCATGGCCGAAATGTTGGACAGATATTTCATTGTCACTCCACCCTGACATCATTGTACCTGTTAGAAATAAAGAGAAAACAATTGAGAGACGTTTGGCTGAAGAGAATACAAGAACAGTTAGATCACATTTAATTAATGCCATTGATGATTACGGACAAAATGCAGTAGACAGAGGAAGGGAACAGGCTGGCGGAGCTACAGCTTTGTTGAATGACGGAGTCGCCGCTCCATTGACGTCCAGGCTGTCGACTCCATAGAGGATATCGTGGATATAACTGTGAATTCTGCCTTCGCCACATTTTCTTGCAGTTGTCTGCCTCCTTCGTAATTTGTTTCTGATTGTGACTATTAACGAACATTTGAAGTATTGGTGACCCATGAAAGGCTAAACTTGATCGGGAAAAGTGAGGTTTTTCAGTGTACACAAATTCTTTTTTTTTTTTAATTCGCAGGAGACATACAAGTCATAATGGATATACTGTGGTTCCATCCGAGTTGGGGGAAAAAGAATGAAAAGGTTGAAAAGTTCAATTTAAGCACATGTATGTAATAAACAATTAAAAGTATATTGGTGGGGAAAAGATCAGAATGCAATAAATTGAGGGATAAATACCGGAGATGGGCGCAAAATATCACGGACTTCAGATGCCGTTTCTTCATCTCATTCACGACAGATCTGAAAAACAGTCAGACTGAACAAGAAAATAATGTACTCAGTTAATGCATATTGTGGTTGCATCCGAGTTGGAGAAAAAAAAACAATAAAAAGCTTGAAAACAAAAAGTTAAATTTAATGCACATGCATGTAAGGAACAATTAAAAGTATACTGGTATGGCGGAAACATCAAAATGCAATAAAGTGATGGTTAAATACCGGAGATCGGCGCAAAATATCGCTGGCTTCAGATGCCGTTTCTTCATCTCATGCACGCCATATCTGAAAAACAGACAGACTGGACAAAAAAAAGAATGTATAGTCTTCATACATATTATAGTTCAATTTTATCACAAATGAACGACCTCCCAAAGTTACGAATATACGTGCATCCTTACAAACCTGCTACAATATCGCCATTTGATTTCTCAAGCATCAGCCCAGGCTTACTTTAAACAATTCCCACGGAATGACTGAGCCAAATCTGCATGTCGCGGTATTTTCATTAATGAGGTCGAGTGTCAATTTCAGGTGGTCTGACTTTCTTCTTCGTCAATTTGTAAAGTTGCAAGACCACGGGAAATCACAAAACATTTGTGTTCATCAATTAAAGTATATCCCTTGCATACACAATCATTGGATAATTGTTGGAAGATATTTACTTGTTTTATCTTGTTGGAAAGCGAGACCATCGTGCGATGTAGAGTGCAGTTACAAAGTGCCCACGCCCCCTTGTTAGGCCCCATGCAAGTCCAGGCGTGCGGTACAAACTATTAATAGACACGCGAGGCTGATTCAACACTTCGGGGGACATTCAGGGGTTCGGAGTTCACGTTTGATAAAATGATAAAACATTAAAATCTGTTTAATTAATAATTAGATTTTCTAAATTTAAAACTCTCACATTCAAAACCAAAGGAAATATAAACACCAACTTTAGTTTCGCGTAAAGCTCCAATTCATATGGACAGTATGAAGAGACCGTGACACAAATTAACGGTTTGTTCCTACGACATTTGTGTTTGTCGACACAATATTCTGCAAAGACCGTTATCATACAGCATTTTTTTTCGTGTACAGCTGCATTCATATGGACAGTGTGAAAAAACCTTGACATAATTCAATGGTTTGTTCCTACGACATTTGTGATTTTGTTTGTCGACACAATATTTTGTAAAGACCATTATAATATAGCAATTTCATTTCACTCCGGCTAATTCAGTACCGGTCGATCACATCCAACCATATAAAAACAACATAGTACGAGCATGCATGATCGTAGTCTATATTTTTCTGTTTCTGCTCTTTTTAGACAGACAAGACATTATTGCAGTAAACGAAAATCTCGCCTTTTAAAATGAGTCCCGACTCCACCTCTGGTATTAAACAACACAGAAACAGATAAGCTGGGAATTCGCCCTAAACCCAACCCGGTTAGGACGACGAACGGCACGGCATGCCATGCCGTTCTCGAGGAGAGAGAGCGGCATAGGTCGCCCCGTTCGGATCTACCCACTATGCCGACCAGAGTTTTGAGACAGTCATGCCGTATACCGTTCCAATCGCCCTGATATGCCGTTCCCATGAAGGAATGCATGCCCCAAAGTCGAGAAGCTCCCTAAGTAAGGCCGATTTTTTAATGGTTTGTGACCCGAAAGCCAAACGAAAGGGAATAACGGTCCATAGTCCTCGGCCAGGACATATATCTTATATCAATATATGTATGATAATATTTTATAAACTGACCCGGCAGATTTATTTGTCCAAAGCCAAGTGTCAGGAAAGAATTGTCGAACTCTTTCAGGTTGTTCAGGTGGGTCGTTAATCGCGGCAGTTGGAATGGGTCGTCCAACCAGCGGAAGGAATTTAATCCTCTCGAAGAATCCTAAATAAGTAAACAATAGAATAATTAAAGACATACGAACTAACCCAGTACTTTGATTCGTCCATAGCCACGTGTCGGGGAATAGCTTCCTAACTCTGGTTGGTTCTTCAAGAGGAGAATCTACCAATACAGGCACTGGGGCTTGGATAGGCTTCGCAATCATCGCCGGTTGCGGTCCCCTAAAGCGACGGATAAAAAGCGGAACCAAAAACCCTATCGAATAAATAGAAATAGAAGCAAATATTATAACAACAGTGAGACAATACGTGAAGGAAACTGGGAGCATCCCCTAAAACGGTTCTTTGCTTGAAAAAGACGAATATGCAGTTTTCCAGACCAATAATGACGTGAGGCCATTATGAGTAGTTCGTATTTACGAGACCAGTAACGCCATGGGGCCATTGTGAGCAGTTCCTATTTACGAGACCAATAATAATGTGGAATCACTATTAGCAGTTCCGTTTTCGCGAGACCTTTAACGACGTGGGGCCATTATGAGCAGTTCTTATTTACAAAGCCAGTAACGGCATAGAGCCATTATACGCAAGTCCTATTTACGAGACTATTAATGACGTGAAACCATTATCAACCGTTCCTATTTGCGAGAGCAACAATGATGCGGAGACATTATGAGCAGTTCCTATTTACGAGACCAGTAATGATGTGGAACCATTATGAGCAGTTCCTATTTACGAGACCAGTAATGAGGTGGAACCATTATTAGCAGTTCCTATTTATGAGACCAGTAATGGCGAGGAGCCATTATGAGCAGTTCCTGTTTATTAGACCAGTAATGACATTGAGCCATTAATAGCAAGTCCTATGTACGGGACCAATGATCACTTGGAGCTAAGTAGTATTTAAAGGCTAAATTCTGTCGTATTTCTGAGGGTTAAGCGTGAGGGTGATGACGTCACGGATGACGTCACGTTCGATTCAAAGGTCACATCCGGGTCAAAGGTCACGTTCGAGTTAAAGGTCACTTCCGGTCAAGTGACGGCCCGGCCAGAGTGATCTACCACTGAATAGGGCCAGTTATTTAAATGTTAAACCTAATGGGCAACCCACTCATGGGCATTTGCGGTATGGGGTGTGGCACCTTGTTTTCCCTGACTCGCACTGTAAACGACGATGGGATGAGTCTCGAGGCCATGGGGTGACTTTTGCTGAAAAGTTCAGGCAGGTATTGGGTGAACATGGTTAGGTCCATTCCGGCGCAGAGAACAATGACCTGACAACGTACGCTTCAGTTATTCCAATGTTAGTCCCAATGGGGGAATAATGGTCGTACGGATTGGGGAGGGTATCCATGTGAAGCGCTCCTCCAGGTCGATCATGTCATGGGTGGGTGCATGTAAAACTTACCCCGGAAAAATCCGCCCTAAACTGTAGAAAACCGTTATCAACGAGGTCTAGATGGGGTGATATCGGTTCCCAGCAGATAGTGATCTGCCGAGAGATGTAGGGTGGGATAGTGGGTGCATGTTGTCCTCGGAAATAAAAAGCGGAACACGGACTTTACATCTGGTGAGTCGTAGAAATGGGAATGTTGTTGAGATTGTGTAGTCTCTCAATTTCGGGGAAGTAATCCAGCAGCCTTTTAGTGGTAGAGAAAGCAGAAACCCAGTATATTTGCCCTATGACCTTTATGGAGTGTTTTACAGTAATGCCTTAACGCCCTATCTGAACGCCTTAACGTCCTATCTTAACGCCTTATCCTAACGCCTTAACGCCCTAGCGTAGCAGATTTTTGCCTTTTGTATCATGATATTATATAATACTAACGCGTCGAAAAGGTTTATGTATCAATCCATTCACACCACGGAATAAAACAAGTTGAGACTTGGTGGTCCCCGATGTCGTCATCGCTCTGCGCCGGGACATTGTACGGAGGTTTTGCTGGGAAAATCCCTGTTTTGTAGGTTGTCGCTCTAAATGTCAGGGTTAATTTTTCGGGTGATTTTCTGAAAAAATCTCTGTTCTATTTGTTGATCATATCGGGTAGAGTCAGACTGGGGATGAAACGCGTATTCGCACTGAGGTGTAGTAGAGAAAGGACACTTTCGGAGATGCTGACTATGCCCCAGGCACTTCAAAGTTATTTGCATAGCAATACATGCAGCAAGAGGAGGGGAATTCACACGCAACGCCTTAACGCCTATGTTCACTTCCTACCAGACGCATCGACGGCTGCTCATGTGCAATCAAAAGCCGTCATTTGATGTTACATCTATAATATTCTCTCTTGCTCAGTAGAGTCAGACTGGGAGTGGTATGCACCTGCGCACTCAAGGAATAGTAGAGAAAGGGAGTTTTAGAAGTGCAAAGGCGCACGTTTGGGGAGATGGAGCCATGTTCGCTCTGGCTACCTGGTATAGAGTTACCTGTGTGTGCGTGTGTGAAGGAGGAGAAAGGTGGTTGTGCGAGTGACTGAGTGAGTGGTCGTGATGGTGGTGGTGGTGTGTGGTGGTGGTGGTGGATGTTTGTGGTGGTGGCGGTGGTGGTGGTGGTGGTGGCGTTGCTGAGCGTCCGTCTTAACCCAGTGATGCCCTAACGTCTTCTATATCTAGTCCCATAATGTCTTATCGCCAAGATGCAGACAATTAAGAGGAAGAAAGATCAACACATTTACAAGTTTTCATATACTTTATTATCCCCTCCATCACATCATACCCATGCTGAGCTATTATGAGCATTTCCTATTTACGAGACCAGTAATGAGGTGGAGCCATTATGAGCAGTTCCTATTTACGAGACCAGTAATGAGGTGGAGCCATTATGAGCACTTCCCATTTACAAGACCAGTGATAACTTGGAGTCATTATGAACAGTTCCTATTTAAGTGACCAGTAATAACGATGAGCCATTATGAGCAGTTCCTATTTACGAGACCAGTAATAACATGGAGCCATTATGAGCAGTTCCTGTTCACGCGACCAAAAATGGCATGAGGCCATTATAAGCAAGTCCTAATACCAGATCAGTAATGACGTGGAGCCATTATGAGCAGTTCCTGTTCGCGCGACCAAAAATGGCATGGGGCCATTATAAGCAAGTCCTAATACCAGACCAGTAATAACGATGAGCCATTATGAGCAGTTCCTATTTACGAGACCAGTAATAACATGGGGCCATTATGAAAAGTTCCTGTTCACGCGACCAAAAATGGCATGGGGCCATTATAAGCAATTCCTAATACCAGACCAGTAATGACGTTGAGCCATTATGAGCAGTTCCTATTTACGAGGCTAGTAATGACGTGAAGCCATCTCGAACGACACTTGGTTAATCAGAATTGAACACATATAGTTAATGTAACAATAGTATAGAAATGAATCAGCAAAATTGCAGGGACATTTATACATTAGTCGAAACTTGGTAGCCATAACTCAATTATTAGCAATGGAAGGTCTAATTAAGGTGATATATTTTCTCTAACAGGCTCATTAAAGATTAAAAATAACTTTCAAACAGTGATTCCATAACCGTGAAAAATTATTGTTCTGTTCAGGGCGCCGTCATATTCGTAACTCTTCTATTTGTAAAGGTTGAAACAGTCTCAAGCATTGAAGTGTTGAGCAGGTTCGGGCGATCCCGCTCTCTAAAATGGAGGTAAAAAGGGTCGTTTTTGCTCAATAACTTTTGATTCCTACTTAACCAACTCTTCAAAACTTCAGGCGCATTAATTTATCTATTGTTCTATGTCTTAAAATTAATTTGCCATTTGAACAACCAGTCAATTTTGTTTAAACAGGTGCGACAGATGTTTGTCTTATTATTATGCAAATTAGATAGATGACAATTTATGTTTTTACCATTTGATGTGGATATATATGTCTGTGTGCGCCTCAAGAGGATTTTGCTGAATTCATTATGTGAACTGATTTATTGAGCAAAAACAACCTTTTTATCTCCATTTCAGAGAGCGGGATTGCCCTAACCTGTTGAGTCAGTTAACATGGGTCTTTGTAATGAGAAAGTTTATGATTACACACTTCATCAATAATCAGATTTGAATTCCCGGAGGAGGGCGCCTTGTCTAACACAGAAATAAGCACGGATAATGCCTGAATGACCAGCATTCTCATTCGGTTATACCAAGTAAACTAAAGTTTGTTATTAAGAGAGTAAGTATGATGTTGTTTCATTGTTTGCGGGTATACGATATATACGAAATATCTTGGATATTAAAATATCTTGGAAAGTCTTGGTTATAGTTCCTCTAATCCATATCCAGACACGGGGGCCGCCCATGGTCAGGTCATATATCACAATAATCTGCGAATTGAGAAGCAAGTGGGAATTGCGTTTTCAGTAAAGAAGCACTAAAGAAGTATGTTTTCAAATTAAAGATACTATTGAATGCCCGCTTAAAATAATTAAATGTCACTGCCCCTGTCACATCTTGAATGTGCTCAACCTCCAGAAACTTTACTGGCCTACTTGCTGAGGAATTAAGCTACCAGAGACTGCAGTAAATTAATTTTGTTAATTAATTTAAAACTAAACAGGATGTCTCGAGGTTAAAGCGTTTCTGGGGTCGCATTTAGGGGAGGATAACTCGAAATACGACCCCAGATCCTCTTCAGTCACTTCAATGTTAATGACATCTCCATGCACAGGGGTCAAATGGCACTCCGGGAGATAACGTCATCGATCATGGTCCCCGAAAATATCGCCAGCAATATATCTAGCATATTGTCAAGTGGGGAACCCTCCTTTTCTTCACATGTCCTTTACAGAGAACCAGTTGAGCTAGAGGGTGGATACTTCATGTAAGGAAGCACGAGAGAGACTATAAGAGGGTGGAAAACCTGCACCATTCTCCTATTTTCAGCCGTACAAGTGCCATATTAATGAAACACAATGTGGTTCAAAGTAGTTTCTTTGTACAGCAGAGTACAGCTCTGTCTTTGTCAACGCTCTTTGCACCTTCTTAATGGAAGGAAATGAAGTTGACTTTTCAATTTGTCATCAGGAACATGACCTTTTCTCGGTACGGCAGAATGCAGCGGCACAATGGAAAATCAGAGAGTTTTCTTCTGCCGGCACTTTGAACCGGCAGAATGGAAAGAAGGGTGAGCCTAACCCTGTAACGTGACAATGAAGCGCATCAGAATGAACATGTCTTTCTTGAGAGCGTCACTTTGCAACGTCACAATCAAAGTCAAATCCTGCTTACCAGCATCACAATATAACACAATGACTTCTTCCCTCTACGGCAGAATGGAACGGCATAATGGAAAATGAAAGACTCTCTCTCTTTCTGCCCGCCGGCACTTTGAACCGGCAGAATGAAAGGAAGGGTTGAGCCTAACCCTGTAACGTCACAATGAAGTCCGTCAGAATGAAGATGTCTTTGTTGAGAGCGTCACTTTGCAACGTCACAATCAAAGCCAATCCTGCTTTCTAATTGGAGGTAGTTGCTATACAAGGTACCTGTTTTGTCAGTATGGCAGAATGGAACGACACAATGAAAAATTTAAGACCATATTTTTTCGAACCGACGCTGCAACGTCACAATGAAAGACAGTCCCTTTACCTCTTTACGGCAGAATGCAGCGACACAATGGAAGATGAGAGAATTTTGTTCTACCGACACTTTGAACCGGCAGAATGGAAGGAAGGGTGAGCCTAACCCTGTAACGTCACAATGAAGTGCGTCAGAATGAACATGTCTTTCTTCAGAGCGTCACTTTGCAACGTCACAATCAAAGTAAATCCTGCTTCTCAGCATCACATAACACAATCACTTTTCCCCTCTACGGCAGAATGGAACGGCACAATGGAAAATGAAAGACTTTCTTTCTGCCGGCACTTTGAAGCGACAGAATGGAAGAGAGCCTAACCCTGTAACGTCACAATGAAGTGCGTCAGAATGAACATGTCTTTCATCAGAGCGTCACCTTGCAACGTCACAATCAAAGTCAATCCTGCTAACCAGCATCACAATATAACACAATCACTTTTTCCCTCTACGACAGAATGCAGCGACACAATGGAAGATGAGAGAATTTTGTTCTACCGACACTTTGAACCGGCAGAATGGAAGGAAGGGTGAGCCTAACCCTGTAACGTCACAATGAAGTGCGTCAGAATGAACATGTCTTTCTTCAGAGCGTCACTTTGCAACGTCACAATCAAAGTCAATCTTGCTTACCAGCATCACAATATAACACAATCACTTTTTCCCTCTACGACAGAATGGAACGGCACAACGGAAAATGAGACTTTCTTTCTGCCGGCACTTTGCAGCGACAGAATGGAAGGAAATAAAGTGTTTAATTGATCATCAGAAACATTACTTTTTCTCGGTACGGCAGAATGGCACGTCACAATGAAAAATTTAAGACCATCTTTTTTCGTACTGACGCTGCAGCGTCACAATGAAACACAGTCACTTTAGTTCTTTACGGCAGAATGCAGCGGCACAATGGAAAATCAGAGATTTTTCTTCTGCCGGCACTTTGAACCGGCAGAATGAAAGGGTGAGCCTAACCCTGTAACGTCACAATGAAGTGCGTCAGAATGAAGATGTTTTTCTTGAGAGCGTCACTTTCCAACGTCACAATCAAAGCCAATCCTGCTTTCTAATTGGAGATAGTTGCTAAATAATTAGCTATTACACTATACAAGGTACAATTTGACATTCGACTTGACATACATTCCGTGACACTGCTTTGACACTCACCTAAACATACATTCCTCCCTAATACAGCTTTGACACTCGATTGCACGTACATTTTCCCCTAATACCGCTTTGACACTGCACTTCAGATATATTCCTTCCTAACACTGCTTTGAAAGTCAACTTCAAGCACACTCATGCCTAACACCCAGCTTCAACATTACCCTAGTTACGCTTTGGTGGAGAAATTATCTGACTTCTATAGCTGAACTGACCCAAACCCTGATAGTTATGAAGCATGCCTAACCCTAAGTCCTAATCCCGCTTTGACACTCGACCTGACATACATTCCTCCCTAACACCGCTTTGACAGTCGACTTGACGTACATTCCTCTCTAACACCGCTTTGATACTCGACTTGACGTACATTCCTCCCTAACTTCATGTACATTAGTCCCTCACTCCGCTTTCACACTCGACTTCACATACATTCATCCCGAACACCGCTTTGACATTCGACTCAACGTACATTTTTCCCTAACACTGCTTTGACACTGCACTTCTATAGCTGAAATGACACTAAACGTGATAGTTATGAAGCATACCTATCCCTAAGTCCTAATCCCGCTTTGACACTCGACCTGACATACATTCCTCCCTAACACCGCTTTGACACTTGACTTGACGTACTCCTCCCTAACACCGCTTTGACACTTGACTTGACGTACATTCCTCCCTAACACCGCTTTGACACTCGACTTTACATACATTCCTCCCTAACACCGGTTGACACTGGACTTCACGTACAATGCAAACCTAAGACTGCTTTGACATTCGACTCCGCATACATTTTTCCCTAACACCGCTTTGACACTGCACTTCAGATATATTCCTTCCTAACAGTGCTTTCAAAGTCAACTTCAAGCACACTCATGCTGAACGCCCAGCTTCGACATTACCCTAGTTACGCTTTGGTGGAGAAATTATCTGCCTTCTATAGCTGAAATGACCCTAAACCTGATAGTTATGAAGCATACCTAACCCTAAGTCCTAATACCGCTTTGACACTCAACATTACATACATTCCTCCCTAACACAGCTTTGACACTCGACTTCACATACATTCTTCCCTAACACAGCTTTGACAGTCGACTTCACATACATTCCTCCCTAACACCGCTTTGACATTCAACTTCAAATACATTCCTCCTTAACACCACTTTGACACTCGACTTCACATACATTCCTCCCTAACACCGCTTTGCCACTCGACTTGACATACATTCCTCCCTAACACTGGTTGACACTCGACTTGACGTACATTCCTCCCTAACACCGCTTTGACACTCGATTTGACATACATTCCTCCCTAACACCGCTTTGACAATCGACTTGACGTACATTCCTCCCTAACATCGCTTTGACACTCGACTTCACATACATTCCTCCCTAACGCCGCTTTGACACTTGACTCCACATACATTTCTCCCTAACAACAATTTGACATTCGACTTGACATACATTCCGTGACACTGCTTTGACACTCACCTAAACATACATTCCTCCCTAATACAGCTTTGACACTCGATGGCACGTACATTTTCCCCTAATACCGCTTTGACACTGCACTTCAGATATATTCCTTCCTAACAGTGCTTTGAAAGTCAACATCAAGCACACTCATGCTGAACGCCCAGCTTTGACATTACCCTAGTTACGCTTTGGTGGAGAAATTATCTGACTTCTATAGCTGAAATGAACCTAAACCTGATAGTTATGAAGCATACCTAACCCTAAGTCCTAATACCGCTTTGACACTCAACATTACATACATTCCTCCCTAACACCGCTTTGACACTCGACTTCACATACATTCATCCCTAACACCGCTTTGACAGTCAACTTCACATACATTCCTCCCTAACACCGCTTTGACATTCAACTTCAAATACATTCCTCCCTAACACCACTTTGACACTCGACTTCACATACATTCCTCCCTAACACCGCTTTGCCACTCGACTTGACATACATTCCTCCCTAACACTTGTTGACACTCGACTTCACGTACATTCCTCCCTAACACCGCTTTGACACTCGATTTGACATACATTCCTCCCTAACACCGCTTTGACACTCGACTTCGCATACATTCCTTCCTAACACCGCTTTGACACTTGACTCCACATACATTTCTCCCAAACAACAATTTGACATTCGACTTGACATACATTCCGTGACACTGCTTTGACACTCCCCTAAACATACATTCCTCGCTAATACAGCTTTGACACTCGATTGCACGTACATTTTTCCCTAATACCGCTTTGACACTGCACTTCAGATATATTCCTTCCTAACAGTGCTTTAAAAGTCAACTTGAAGC
This sequence comes from Hanleya hanleyi, assembly GCA_036873755.1. Classification (NCBI taxonomy): domain Eukaryota; kingdom Metazoa; phylum Mollusca; class Polyplacophora; order Lepidopleurida; family Hanleyidae; genus Hanleya; species Hanleya hanleyi. The sequence goes on along the minus strand of JAVTVY010039699.1, from coordinate 3,342 downwards.
ACACTCCTGCTGAACGCCCAGCTTTGACATTACCCTAGTTACGCTTTGGTGGAGAAATTATCTGACTTCTATAGCTGAAATGACCCTAAATCTTATAGTTATGAAGCATACCTAACCCTAAATCCTAATACCGCTTTGACACTCAACATTACATACATTCCTCCCTAACCCCGCTTTGACACTCGACTTCACATACATTCCTCCCTAACACCGCTTTGACAGTCGACTTCACATACATTCCTCCCTAACACCGCTTTGACATTCGACTTCAAATACGTTCCTCCCTAACACCGCTTTGACACTCGACTTCACGTACATTCCTCCCTAACACCGCTTTGCCACTTGACTTCACATACATTCCTCCCTAACACTGGTTGACACTCGAATTCACGCACATTCCTCCCTAACACCGCTTTGACATTAGACTTGACGTACATTCCTCCCTAACACCGCTTTGACACTCGACTTCACATACATTCCTCCCTAACACCGCTTTGACACTTGACTCCACGTACATTCCTCCCTAACAACAATTTGACATTCGACTTGACATACATTCCGTGACACTGCTTTGACACTCACCTAAACATACATTCCTCCCTAATACAGCTTTGACACTCGATTGCACGTACATTTTTCCCTAATACCGCTTTGACACTGCACTTCAGATATATTCCTTCCTAACAGTGCTTTGAAAGTCAACTTCAAGCATACTCATGCCTAACACCCAGCTTCGACATTACCCTAGTTACGCTTTGGTGGAGAAATTATCTGACTTCTATAGCTGAACTGACCCTAAACCTGATAGTTATGAAGCATACCTAAGCATAAGTCCTAATCCCGCTTTGACACTCGACCTGACATACATTCCTCCCTAACACCGCTTTGACACTCGACTTGACATACATTCCTCCCTAACACTGGTTGACACTCGACTTCACGTACATTCCTCCCTAACACCGCTTTGACACTCGACTTGACATACATTCCTCCCTAGCACTGGTTGACACTGCCAAACGCCGTAACGCCGTTTCTATGAAGAGATACATTACCGCAGTAGTATAGGCCGACAGGCAAAGTGATTTACCACTCTCAGCCCGACCACCCACCCCTTATGGAAATGTTTCAAAAGCCGCTAAAAGACACTCTTCGCCAATTTCGTGATCCTTACATGGAAGATGCACCAAAATTAACAATACAAAACACAGCATCAAACAGACCAGATCCTTCGAAAATATGTTCCCTGAAATATTCGGGTCATTCCGGATGGCTTAAAGATTTATGACTTGAAACCGCCAACAAACACTCCACAGAAATGGAGTACTGATCAGGAGACATTCTCGGATTTAAGACCTGGTGACAGGGAGACGCACCGCCCCTCCCCCTAGTCCTTGCCTCCGCACTGGAGGATGTGTTCGGGTAATGATAACATTTGCAGAGAATCGGCCTATTTATATAACAATAAATATTTTTACAACTAATCTTTACATAATTTGTGACGAGACGTATTTTCCACAAAATACTTAAGTTTTAGAACCCAAGCAGCTGAACTCGCGGATCAGTACACAGGCTCTGCTTTACTTTCCAAGGTCTCGCATGCCTGCAGATTAAGAGATAGAACAGCGACCAAAGAAACTATTCAAGTAGCAGAACTGACGGTTCACTGAACACAGGCTCTGCTTTACTTTCCAATTAAGTAAAACAATTGAGCCTAAACTTGCCATACACATGCCATACACATTGTCCATCATTTCACGATGGAGGGGATGTTTATGAATTGGTACACAACTGGAGTGGATGAAGCATGGCAAGGAAAGAATAATACATATCGGAAGGAAATACCAGGCGAGCTTTTTGGTAGCCTTGCTGTATATGTAGGCCTACATTTTTCAATCGATGTCAAATCCTCCTACATATATGTATGTAACATTGACACATTTTGTGTCTAAAAAAAATTAACAAAGAGTCAGTCTGTCACTTCATTCTTCCGATCACAGAAATCCTTGTATTTTAAATACTTGATACATTGAGAAAGTGACATTGTGCTGTGCACCCAAAAAAAAAAGAGAAATCCTTCTAGTTTTTATATTTTAAATAGATGATAAGTTGGAAATGTTGAATTGGATCGGTTGGATCATTCTGCCGTGATAAAAAAAAAGACTAATTAAATAGTTGATCAATTGAGAAAGTTTAATTGAGATATTCTGCCGTGATAAAAAAAAACGAGTACAAGGCCATAATTTTCATTGTGCCATTCTGTCGTCTTCCCCAAATAAGGGAGACTACGGTCATTCTGCCGCTTCATTCTGCCGGCCACAGTAATAGTCCTATTTGTAAATACTTGATAAATTCAGAGAGCTTCATTGTGCCATAGTGCCGTCGCCAAAATAAAAGAAGGCCTACACGGCCACGATTTTCATTCTGCCATTCTGACGTCTCCCCCAAAACAGACAGCATACGGCCATTCTGTCGCTTCATTCTGCCGGTCACAGAAATACTCCTTGTTCAATGTCCATGTATCACGGTCTTCAACCACCACCACCCACCCACCCACCCACCCTATTAAAGTTGAATGCCATTGGCGTAAACGCCAATAAGGAGAGGATATCTCTCTCGTGCTTTCTTACATGAAGTATGGACCTGGGGTTACCACCCACCGAGGCCGTGGAAAATGCGATTAGAATGCGCAAACAACTGTTTCAGGACATGCTGCCCGAACAATATCCAGGCTTGCCCGACGAAGACTTGCCGAGTGTTGTATAACTGCCAAATATGAAGACCCTATCCTCTATAGATCGGGAGATATAGGCCAGTAGGCTATTCAAATTCTATCAGTCGGCTATTCGCAGCACCGCCCCGTAGCGGCGGAAATGGAAACTAATTAGGTCAACGTGTAGGACTTGACGAGTGTTGTCTAACTTCCAAGTGTGAAGACCCTATCCTCTATTGATCGGGAGATGTAGCCCAGTCGTCTATTCGCAGCACCGCCTAGCGGCGGAAGTGGGAACTAATCAGGTCGGCGTGTAGGACTTGACGAGTGTTGTATATCTGCCAAATATGAAGACCCTACCGTCTATAGATCGGGAGATATGGGCCAGTAGGTTATTCAAATTCAATCAGTCGGCTATTCGCAGCACCGCCCCTAGTGGCGGAAGTGGGAACTAATTAGATCAGCGTGTAGGACTTGACGAGTGTTGTATATCTGCCAAACATGAGGACCCTATTCTCTATAGATCGGGAGATATAGGCCAGTAGGCTATTCAAATTCTATCAGTCGGCTATTCGCAGCACCGCCCCCTAGTGGCGGAAGTGGAAACTAATTAGGTCAGCGTGTAGGCCTTG
>JAVTVY010039698.1:0-18634 GCA_036873755.1 Hanleya hanleyi | reverse complement strand
CTGCCCCTCCACCAACAGTGAATTTGATTTGTGGACCGTCCCGCCCACACAGACCAGTGCCGAACAAAGATTATGGGTGGAGCATCTCCCGCTCTCCAGCATCAACGAAACAGGGCCCATCGAGTTCACCATCAGTAATGCGGATACGGCCTATGTGGATTTAGCCCATACATACTTGTATGTGATAGCCAAGATCGTCAATGGAGATGGCTCCAGAATCGTCGACCAAGCAACGGTGGGCCCGAAGAATCTCTGGCTGCACTCGATGTTTCAACAGGTGGATATATTTCGCAGCGACAAACTCATCAGTGACTCGACCAACACGTACCCCTATCGAGCCTACATCGAGACGCTGTTGTCGCATGGGCTAGAGGCTAAAAAGTCTTAACTGACAGCCGCTTTATTCTACCAGGACACAGCCCAGCACATGGGCGTAGAGAACGACAATGTGGGATATAACAAACGGAAGGCTTTGACCGCGAACGGCGTCTCGGTGGATCTCATGTGTCGACTGCACGCAGACATGTTCATGCAAGACCGGTACCTCTTGAACAAGATCCCCATCAAAATCCGACTGATACGGGCGCCTCCGACCTTCGCCTTGATGGCCACTAACGTAGACGGGCATGCAGCTGACTATAAGATTATCATCCAAGACGCAGTCCTGTATGTCCGAAAAGTGAAACCGAATCCAGCCGTTCAATTGGGACACCTCAAAGCCTTGGAAACAAAACCAGCCCAGTATCCTATCCGACGTGTGTAAACCAAAGTGTTCTCTGTGTCTGCTGGAAATATGAGCGCCAACAAAGAAAACCTGTTCCTGGGGGAACTACCCAAGTGATTGATCCTGGCCTGTGTGGAAAATACCAGTTTCAGTGGAGCCTACCCAGAGAATCCGTTTGACTTCAAACATTTCGGCATCAATTTTGTGGCATGTGGATGGACAACAGGTGCCAGCCACGGCCATAACACCGAACTTTGGGCGCCCGAATTTCATTCGAGCCTATCAGAGCCTGTTTACAGCCACCGGTCAAATCAACCAGGACGAAGGGAATTTCATCAGTCGGGAGGACTACGGGAACGGATACACGTTGTTCTGTTTCGATCTGACCCCACCTTAGAGAACGACCATCAGCTGGCCCTGGCCAAGCAAGGCAATTTACGGTTGGAAATCCACTTTCTACGAGCCCTCCGGAGCACCGTCAATGTGATCTGCTACGCCGAGTTTGACAACATCATTCAAGTGGACAAGGCGCGCAACGTGCTGTGTGACTTCTCCACCTAACATGGATACAGACCAGATAACCACCGTGCTGGAGAATGACCCAGAGACACGTATGATGTTTCAAGGGGTGTTCGCCCGAGATATGTTCCCATTAGACCGTATGTATCCTGCTGCTTACGTTCTCAACACGGACCCGATGGATCGGCCCGGTGAACATTGGGTGGGCGTGTACTTGACAGAACAGCAGGGCGAATACTTTGACCCGTACGGCCTGCCACCCCTCCATCCCGATTTAACAGACTTCATGAATCAAGGCACAGAGACGTGGTGTTGGAGCAGTCAAACGTTGCAAAGCCTGACCAGTAGCGTGTGCGGACAATATTGCTTGTTTTACCTGTACCATCGATGCCGGGGAAGACCCTTATCTACCACAGTACAGATGTTTGACGAGTACCCCAAGGCCGAGGACCGCGATGTACTCGTATATGACTGGGCCGCCCATCATTTCAATGTACAAGCCCCGTTCTGGGCTTAAGTTTACAAGCCCCCTGTTCTGGGCTTCAGTTCTTTCAATGTACAAGCCCCTTGTTCTGGGCTACAATTCTTTCAATGTACAAGCCCCTTGTTCTGGGCTTCAGTTTTCACGTGGTTGTTCTCACGTTGTTGTTGTTACTGAATAAAAGAAAAAAAATGACATCTCACCAAAAAATCCTGTCTTGTGTGTTTTATTCATAATGCATAAATGCCCAATGTGGAGATTCAGTCAAACTGAAATCAGTGGTGTAGGATGGGGCCAAAATGTAACCCATCAATGTTAGAATGCAAGAGCACTATAGTAAAATAGAGAGCCAATGAAATCAGCCCACAGACCAAGTACGTGTTTTTGGTCTAGGTTTGGAGCGGCCATTTCATTGAGGTGCGTGTATACGGTGAGTGAAGACTCGTCCAACACGTATAGATTAAGTTTATGACTATAAGTTATATGAGCATAATGCATGAAACTGGCTTTGAACACCGTATTAGCCAATCAGTGGCATAGAATGGAGCCAAAGGTAACCCATCCATGTCCAGAAAACATTACCCGCGTGTACAAGAACCCGGATGTAAGCGCGGACATAGGCGACAAGTACCCGGATGTAGGCACAGACGTGTACCTAGTACCCGTCCATTGGTTCTTTTTCTCGATCGCTCATTGGCTCTTTTTTTCTCGACCGCTGATTGGTCCAAATGGACCTGGCCATGTTTCCCAGGTTCATTTACAATCCCCTTTTTGGGGTTCAAGCTCTGTATATAGCGATGCCGCAACATTGTGTGATTGGACATTGGACCGTTTGACTTGGATGTGACCTTTGACCTTTTGATCCGACATGCATCCGCGCACTGCCGGTGATGCCGCGCACTTCCGTAGAACCCGCGCGCGCGCGCTGCGTGCCGGATGATGCCGCGCGCGCGCGCACTGGGGGGCCGGGACCCGCCGGGACGGAAAAGTTGGAGGTAGTGTTTGAGCATTCACCCCAACCGGAAGTGACGTCACACACACACACACTTGCGCAGACCCACCAAACCACGTCCGAAGGTGAACGCCATTGTGGGGAAAAACCCCAGTACATCAACACACACAGACAAGTCTGGACATGTCCAAAGGTCACGCCTCATTCAACTCAACCGGAAGTGACGTCATATGCAAATTTCTGAGGTCAAAGGTCAATATGGTGACCACATCCCAACGAAATGGCCAGTTTTCGACACCGGATGTGCCGCCATTTTGAACATACGCGCCGCCATCTTGGATATGTCCCATAATGCACCGGGTCAAAATGCTCGCTTCTGATTGGCTGAGAGCTCTGTGACGGATTTGAAATACTCGCTTCTGATTGGGCGAGAGCTCCGCATTGCGTCTGCGCATGATATTCCTACCGCACATCCAACCCATCAGATGCCCCTTCACGAATGCTTCACTTTGATACCTCACTCGACCCCATTGGTCCACTAGGGGCTCCCCTAGCTCCAAAACGTCTATTTTCATACCCTTGGGCCACCGCGCATGCGCCGAATGCCGATATTTCAACCCCACGCCCAGCCCATCAGATGCCCCTTCACGAGAGCTTCAAAATAAGACCTCACTCGACCCCATTGGACCATTAGGGACTCACCTAGACTCCAACATGTCCACCCCGTATAGCCCTATACACCCATAGCCATGCAGTATAGGCCTATGGGCCTACCCAGGCCTCGGTGACTTTTTTCAAAAATTTCACCGATTCGCTCCGGGACACTTCCTATCATGTTCTAAATGACGAGACTAAGAAAACGAGACCCCACAACCTATACCGCAAATGTATAGAAGTAGGTTTCCCAGGGGGACAAACATGGGTCCTATACCCCCAGTATGGGACTATATGGGGCTATATCGTACTTTTTCAAAAATTTCACCGATTCGCTCCGGGACACTTCCTATCATGTTTGTCTTGACGAGACTAAGAAAACGAGACCCCACAACCTATACCGCAAATGTATAGAAGTAGGTTTCCCAGGATGGTCCTATACCCCCCCATACCCCATATAGGCATTTTCCGTAATTTAGGATAAAGTCCGTGTTCCGTATTTTTTCAGGAAAAATTTTACATACACCCACCCTGGAACTAGGGGGAGATAACTCTATTGATAGGCAAGTCCCAATAAGCCCGGCGACCTATATACCCCCATACCCCATATAGGCATTTTCCCGGATTTTTCGATAAAGTCCGTGTTCCGTTTTTTTTCAGGAAAATTTTTACATGCACCCAGCCCATCAGATGCCCCTTCACGAATGCTTCACTTTGATACCTCATACGACTCCATCGGACCATTAGGGACTCTCCTAGCTCTCAAAACGTCTATTTTCATACCCTTGGGCCACCGCGCATGCGCAGAATGCCGATATTTCAACCCCACACCCAGCCCATTAGATGCCCCTTCACATAAGCTTCACTTTGATACCTCACTCGAACCCATCGGACCATGCAGCGTATTTGCAGTCTAGGGACTACTTTTTCTCCGCGGAGGCAGACCGCATCACCGCCAGGACCGCATCACCGCGGAGGAATACATCCCCTTTTCCACACAATTCAAGATGGCCGTCCACACCGCCTCAAAAATTCAAGATGGCGGCCAAACTAAGTTGGCAGATCGAGTTGTCTCCCTTGCGTCCAAAGTGTACAGATGGCGCCACCATCGGAAGTTGTGACGTCATAGTTACATCCGGGTGAAATTTGACCCAATATACTCTAACCCTACTACTCTCGTGTCCTGGCATTATTCTCGGAAACCAATGATTGCACTATGCAAAATCCTTGCAAATTTCTTTAGTCAGATGTTGTAGATGATATTTTTTACTATTTCTGTTGGACAGCGAATTGTGAAAAGTTACGGAAAACGAAGGCAAATACTTAATCCGAAGTTCTAAACTCAAAATCCAAAAACATCAACAACAAAATCTGCGTAGAATCAATCGATAATAGCTCCCAACTGCGCATTGCCGAAGTTAATATGCTCGAAAATTGCCGAGCGGTAAACCCGATACGAAAATCAACTCGGACAACGTTTACGCTTAATGACAGCGATCGGCTTATAATAGTTTAGGGCATTCCGAGGTAAATTTGAGGTTCCGATCCGTCACCAGAAGATCGATGAGGGATCAAGGGCATATACTCTTCAAAGTGTTTCCGGTTCAAATGTTTCTGTGCCATTTCTGTTTATGTTCCGTATTTCCGCTCGATGCCAAACGTTCTGTATGATATAAAGCACAAGTGAGCAAGCTGCATCTAGTGAATAAGCACCGAGAGATTTGTGCTGCACCAGAGATTAATCCGCATCAGTTTCAAAAGTGGAGGTACAGAAATCTAGATGGACACTGAAGGTTAGAAATGGTAAGAATACCATTTACAAAGGTCATATTCCACGTTGCCGGTCGAGTTGGTATCCGCCATTTATAGTGTCCACGATTGAGCGAGCTCAAGCCTGGGATATTTAGTGCGTTCATGTTTGAGTGACATGAATCCTGGGACATTTAGAGTCCCAATGACTGAGCCATGTCAGTCCTGTGGCATTTAGATTGTTCATATTTGAGTTTGCTCAATTCTGGGATACCTGTGGGTTCAGATTGTCCTTGGTTGAGCGGGCTGAGACCGATGATATTTAGAGTGTTCCTGATTGAGAGCACTCCAACCTGGAACCTTCAGAGAGCCCGAGATTGGGAGTGCTCATACCTGGTAATTTTAGAATGTTGACGATGGACTGGGCACAGATATGAGACCTTCAGTATGTCCATGGTTAAGCGAGTTCAGAACTGGGCCATGGAGAGTCTCCCATGATTTAGCCAGCTGAGACCTGGAACATTTCGAGTGTCCATTTTTGCTTCATGTTGAAGCGTTTACTCCATCAGATGCCCTCGATGCTCATCAACATCAGATGGTTTACTTATTTGAACTGATCTGTTATAATATCCAGGTTTATCGTATCGAATTCCACTTAAAGGTGAAATGCAAAGGTAATAAAAGTAAGAAAAAAGCATTTCCCTTTCCTTTTTTATGATGATGATAAATTATACAGCCATCAATGAACGAAATCTGATGATAAGTTTTATTTTTTAAAGAGAAATAAAACACGTGTATGATCAACGGCTTGAAAACAGTGCATCGCTTATCTCCCCTTGATTCGAAGCTTTTCCACCAGAGGCTGTGACGTCATAGTTGAGCCACATTAAAAAAATGACGGCTAACATGAATGTAGACAGCGACAGCGATGCGGAGGAATTTTCTTACACTTCTTCCTCAAGAAGAATTCACGGCAATGGTTAGTGCAGGGATGCCCCTGTCTTACCAACACGAACCTATTGTGAACAAAGAACCAGCAGACAACGATAGGATCAGCGACACTGCAAGGGCCGTGGGCGACAGTCATACCGAGAGAATCGGAAATACAGATTGGTAAATTCCGATTTTTCTTTTATCCCCCGTAGCGAATGATGACCAACCTGTTAGTGCGTTTCAGTGAACGTGAATGACACAAGCAAGGGCTTCGTGAGCAATAGCCTAGCTTATCTTTTGGAGCTATTTCCATACAATGCAATGCAGCTACATCATGTTGTGCAGACTGTGCTGGGCCCACTGCTACGTCACGTATCGCAGCGCCCCCAGGGGGAGGTAATCATGTACGGATCGAAATTTCGTAAATAATACAGCGTTACATTTTTGAGTTTTTAACTTTATTAGGCTTAAGCAAATGTTATAAAACTGAAATGAAATTAATATACGCATTATTTCTCCAATCTTACTGCAAATATCAAGTGATTTAGACGAACCTTTGCATTTCACCTTTAAGCCGGTGCTAGGTGCCGTGTGGTTACTTGATAGTTTCCACATGAACAACTGCAATAAAAGCAAGGTTGAGATACCAAGGCTCGTCTTAGAATTCTCTGTATTCCAGACTCAATCTGAGGTCCCGAGGGAGGCTTTCCTGAGGAGTCGTCTGCTCGCTTTTTAGTCGGCAGACGTCTTCAGTTTTTTTCATCTCCTACATATTTCACCCGCTTTAGAGTGCCCATGATTGAGCGAGCTCAGTCCTGTGCCATGTAGAGTGTCTATATTTGAGCTTGCTCAAATTTGGGACCTTTCGTGTATCCATGGTTGAGCGAGCGCAGACATGGGGAGTTTGGATTGTCCATGGTTGAGCGAGCTCAGACCGAAGATATTTAGAGTGTTCATGACAGATTACTCAGATTTAGCTTTTAGAGTGTCATTTGTTGAACGATCTCAGACCTGGAACCTTCAGAGAGCATATGATTGGGAGTGCTCAGATCTGGGACCTTTAGCGTGTCCATGGTGGAGCTAGTTTATACCATGGACCGTTAAAATGTCCAGACCGCGACTCTCACAAATTGAACGTTAGAGCTGGATTCGCTCCCGATGAACACTGATACATGGACGACTCTGACCAATGGAACGATACTAATGGCCACTGATGGAGATGGTGATCTGGGTTGCTCTGGGTGGTAGTAATCACAGCCCTTCCTGTTTTTACCATCCGTCCTAAATATGTCCCACTATAAGTTGCCACTATTTGTATTATTGTAAGCATATGCCTATTACCACGGTCTTCAGAAGGATAATTATATAAAATCATATTTGGCTGATCTCCGACAGTTTAGCCAGTTCAAAACTTTTCCCTCGTGTAGTAGCATAGGAAAAGCTGTGATAGCTACTACCCAGAGTGGCTAGACGGTATGGGACGGTGGAGCGTGAAGAGCGTGACAACGATATCAGGACCTCAGGATTGGAATGAAAAGAGAACATTGAACATGTTCAAGATCATCTTCATTTTATCCAACCAGTTTCTACGTTCCCACTTCGAACTTCCCTTGATATATCTGGATCCCTTCAATGTTAAAATAACTTATAAATAGACACGAGACGTCACTGACCGCGAAAACATTTGAAATTCGAAATGGGTCGCACAAGAGCGTTATTGATTGGCTGACCTAGTTAGTGGGCACCATATTAGGAGGAAGGACGCCGCTAATAGAGGATGATGTCACTCTATGTGACTTCACTCGCGATCGATGGGTACGTTCTGATTGGTTCTTCTGTCGTTAGCTGGTGAAATTTACACCTCGGATTTGAACGCTGAAGGGGTCAGATAAATCAAGGCAGGTTCGAAGTGAGAACGTAGAAATTGGCTGGATAAAATGAAGATGGTTCAAGATGGGCATTCAACCTACTGGATATAGTGATATCAAAGATGACACACACCTGATTGGAAATAGGATTGACTTCGATGGCAATCTTCCTTGTTTTCACTTGTTCAAGCGCCCAGGGGTGTTTACTCAGGGCATAACCGTGCCCGATACGTCTTGTACCTAACAAGATGGCGTCTATCAGATTTTCATCGATAGGCGTCCCTTGCCAATCTTAAAAAAAAATAGTTGAAATGAGATACAATTCGGGTTACTTACACATGAATTCATTTCTAATATAAAACGTGATCAGTTTTTAAGTTGCTGTTTTAATGCAGATCAAGTCCAACAGTAGCACTCAATTAATAAAAAAGATTTCTAACAGCGTACGATCATAACGTGCTTTTACAATTTCAAAACCGAGGAAATTATTCAATCTTTTCTAATTTTGTTAGATATTCGGGATATCTTATATAGAAAATAAATATTGTACCTGTTTCACCAGCATGGAAGAAGTATGGAAGGGTAGAAGGCTCAGCCGTATTTGGACTCATAAGCTCATCGAGGTAATAAAGTAAGGGATTGCCACGATCTTCTTGTGCGACTAAGTCAAACCCTATGAAGAAATCCGGGCTCTTTTTATGGAACTCCACCGCGTTAGCAATAGAGGTAGCGATGTCGCTTTTGTTGAAAAATCTATGAAATAATAATAATAATATAATTGGAAGTGACGTACGGCCATGCACGGTTGTTGATATAACACGCAATACCAATGGTATTGCATTTGGCACTTTCAATATGGTGACCATTACAGCAACTCAGCACAGGTATTCGACCTAGATTTTGTCAATCCGAAAAGACGCTTAGTCTATGTACTCCAAGATTTGATGGAAAGTTTATGGCGCAAATTGATGTTATGAAAGTACGTCTCATTTCGACTGATCTTGTTCTACAATGGAGTGCGCATCAAACCAAACCAAAGCAAACAAGCAAGCAAACAAGGACCATTGTTCACTCGCGAATTTGTTTCGATTCTTACAATTGTTTCTCGAGATTCTGAGATGAAACATCAATTATTTACTTTTCGAGGTATCAGTTATTTTACTTGGCTGGGTTAAAACGGAATCAGTCTTCAAACATGGATGTTGTCAAAAAATCTTTATAATGTTTTCCTCTGTGGCTATCGTTGGGAGAACCAGTTCAGCTAGAGATGAAGCCGAGCGACTCGTCGAAGCAGTTGATGATTTTAGTCATTCTGGGCTGTGATATTCTGGGTCATGGACATCATGCAGTTGATGTACTCGCATTGCTAATACATGTAGGCCCTACTCACCTTATTGTGGTGAATATTATCTTTGCGCCAGAGAAATTCCCGGGGTGATCTTCCAGAAATGACTGTGTTACATTTTGATAGGCTTCAAAACTCCACGAAAACTCATTTTCTGTTCCATCTAAATTATATGTCTGAAATATACAAATATATAGAATATACATTCCCAACGAATGAAAATCCAATAATAACCCAACACAAAAAAGTGAAACGATATTATTATCAATGAGCAAAGTTTTGTTACACATATTTAGGTTAGATTTAATACACTGTACCACATAACTTCATGTTCGGGTTGTGCGAATGGCATCGTTCAGGCGAAATAACTCGTCGGTGGATGTCAAAAGCCGCAAATTCGTACGGAATTGAATTGATCTGATTTTTTTTTATTCTCTGAATCTTAGACAAAGACATAGAGAAATACAATTAACATACAAACACTGCTGCGGCTAAAAACAACAATATAAATTGAAAACAGTTGAGGGGAGATAACTCCTCGAGACTAGTATCAGAGAGGGAATAGGTACAGACAGACTGAACACTCATGGAAATTCTTCAATATGTCAACATAAAGACTAGTGGAATGCTCTGAAGTCATGATGAACAAACAATGCAATATTACCCTGAATAGCAGGCTTGGAGGCACTCATTAACTGATAAAACTCTTGTTTAGTGGGTCGAACCCAGAATTTCTTTGGAATGTACTTGGTTCTTATATCAGCAAAAAAGGGACATTCTAACAGAAAATGAAACTCATCACAAACTTTACAAGTTGTACATTTACCACAGATTCTCTCTGATGATGAAATATCTGGTAAATCGACCTGTAACGATTGGTAATTTATGATTTCTGCCCTGAATCTACATAACATTACAGCTTTGTAAAATGGTATTTTAAGGAGATAACTTTCTAAAGATAAACTGAGTTTGAACTCCCTATACAATAAATACATGGAGCTTTCAGCAAGAACTGCATGCTACTCTTGGACATGAATTGTACATTGTTTTACATTGTTATACAACCATGAAATACTCGGGAAAGTTTGATTCTGCCAAACTTTTGCTTAATGAAGTGGAGCCAGCTAGAGGTGAATACTTTAGAATTATTGAAATTTAACAGTGCTTTGTATATACAACTATAGAGTAGGCCTATTTACCTTGAATATCCAACAACATTTTCCCCCATAACTTGAGCATACGCAATTTGATTTTGACTATAAGGTGAATAACAACCAAACTCACCATATATAAAAACTTTTGATGTTCTCTTACCTAATTTTAATAAAAAATTATAGTAGCTGGAGTTTTTCAATGATGTCACAGTTTTCATAACTCCATGTTTCACTTCAATACAATAAAACAGAAAAAACCCATATGCTCAAACAAATGTATTTGAACATCAAGAGGCAACTCCATACACCTGCTATGTTGTATAACGGCAAACATTCCTGTTCAAAAAGGTATTTTCGACATCTGAAGAAATTACCATTGTGGACTCCTAAGTACTTATAGCTATCTACAATTTCTAACTGCAAACCGTTCAGATGGATGAGTACTTGATGTATTTGACTTTACGCTTACTAAAAATTATGATCTCTGATTTGGAAATATTCATTTGTAATTTCCACAATAATCCGCAAGGTTATTCAATGGCAAATGCAAATCACCTTCTGTGGTGGCAAGTATTAATGTATGATCAGCATACAGAAAGATAAACAATTGTGAATAGGCATTTAGCTCATCTTACAATTTTTTGTTTTCAAAAATTCTAATATGGCTGGAACCTGTACTGAGCAGAAACTTCTCGATATCACTGAGATATATTTCAAAAAGGAACGGTGATAAATCCACACCCTGCCTAACTCCCTGGAACCTCTGGAAAATTGACTTTTTACCAGCACTTATATGACGCAAGACTTGATATTGTTGTACTCGTATGTTAAATATAAGCTAACCATTTTCCCATTTATTCCATTCTTGAGTAATTTAAGCCACAAGCCAGCACGCCAAACACTATGGAACGCTTTCTGGTAATCTATGAATGCACAGAATAGTTTCTTCTTCTGACTAAAACAGAAATCAATAAGTGATTTCAGTAAAAATATATTGTCTGATTTACTATGCCGTTTTGCTAAATCCTATGAAAATATTGCCTTGTTTTGATGGGGATATGCAGTTTTGTTGCCCCGAGGTTGTGCATATTGCCCGAGCCGCAGGCGAGGACAATATGCACAGCCGAGGGGCAACGAAACTGCATATTCCCCTCACAACAAGGCAATAATTTCATTATTATATTTATCAACTTAACTCTGTGCTAATCTATTATCTCTCGAGCAAAGTAATGTTTTATGTTTATTTTGGAAGAGCAATCGCCAGCAACATTATTTTTCATGCACGAGATTCCACTGATTCGGAGCTGCTTTACTACTATCGTGTAAATCTCGCAACGCACGTATAGTTGTTCGATGCTGCTTGTTAGTTACTCCAATAATGTGCTTGGGTACGATTCTACTTACAATTAGATGGGGGGAGATAATTTATTTCTGCTGTGTTCTCCAGCTAAAATCAACTCAACGAACTGCTCGGTGATCGGCTGTTTGCAGCGCGACTGAGAGAACGGGGCGACCTCTGTTGTAATTATCTCCCTTTAGTGTATATTCCATGGGGGGTGGAATATGCACTTTTGTTGACCGGGGAATATGAAGTTTTATCTCATTACAATTTATATAAGGAGACACTCTAATAAATATAATAAAACCTGATATTCTGTTAAAAGGTGGAGAGAGCTGGCAATACTGTTCAATCGGTTATTCAGTAGAGTAGTAAAAAGTTTACCAACACAGCCTAATAAGGATATTCATCAGTAATTATCTGGTTCAACCGACACTATTTTTTGGGACCGCTTGATCGATGAGTTGATGGAACATCACTACGCCAGCGCGCTTCGGCTGGGGTAAGTCTGCAAACTAATTGCACACGTTTGACACATCTAAAACTGCCTAGAAAGACGGGATTAATAAATAAGCTGTACATCATTTACCCCTGAACGTTTAAACAACGAAAGTCTATCAAATGTGCTGTTTAGTACACTTCGAACACCGATCACTTGAAAGTGGAATTTACGATGACGTCAAGCTTTTTTCGACCCTTCTTTTACACTGATTGCCCGTGATTCCAAGCGTCAGACACTAACGATCGGTTCTCCGAGCACCGACCGTTTGAATAACGTGGCGAAATCGAAGGATTTTCTATGTAGTGTGGGTAAAAACTGTTTCATACTTTTTCATAATCTTATACCACTTACTTTGCCTGGCACGATTCTCACTTCGACATATTGGACATTATCGTATCGGAGTTCTGTCAAAGCCTGGTAAAAGTAGTCCCTGAATACCGGGGCGTGATAGAACAATCCGCCAATCACACTGAAGCGGTTCATAAATGCCTCCCAGACAATATCCTGGCTCGGGTAAGCAGTGTACGGGTCATCAGTCAACAGAGACATTTGTGTGTATAGCCTGAAAGATAAGTCCATAACAATCTTAATAATTAATATTCAATCAACGCTCCTCAATTATATATGTCGCTATTGACCCAGACAGAACCGAACCACAGGTGGTAAAATAAAGAACGAATTGTCACCAGGCATTCCGCTCTGTGATCTTCACATAATTTTGGAAATTTGTTATATCTGTAGTATCCTTGATGAATTTTATGGCAGTAAAAATGGTTCCTGCTCCATAAGGCAAAATATTACGGTTACCCCCAGTAATTTTTTCGCGGTTGACTGCCCCCATCTTACAGAGTAGGGCTGCTGGCGTTCAGTGACCTAATCTCGTGAATATATAATAGCTTTATGACACTGTACACTTGGACTGATCCAGTTGTTGTCGGAGAGGGGAGAGTATCAGCTTTTTCATTTTGCCCAAGCGTTTAGATACTACCGTGTCTAGTGGTTTCCTGTGCTGCCCAGATGGTCTCCACAGCGGTGACTTCAAAAGGTATTAAGGCCTATGTCTTCAACGAGAAGGAGGCATTACCACGCCTTTTCTATTTTTATTTTGTTCTATGCAAGCGGACGAAAACACTTATATATATATATATGTATGTATATGTATATTCTAAATAAGTCTTCTAGTTAATCATGGCCAGTTATTAATATCATGTATATATTTACTGTAGAGGAAACCACCTTTGTAGCCCTCGGGCTGTGTGCAATCCTCTAGAAACAAATAAAGCATTATATTATATTATATTATATTATATTATTACCACGCTTGGTGAACGCAAGACGCTTCGCAACATCATGGCATCAGAACGTTATGGCATGTCACCTCATTTAGCATCGTAGCATCAAATGGCAAAACGAATGCTTATAGCCTGTGAAAAAAATAGTCCTATCGGCTATGAGTTATTGTTTACACTGAGCGATCATGCATTGTATAAGATGTATTTTTTATAACTTTGACAACTAGGTTAACAAAAATGTGATCTAGTAGGTTTGATTGTAGTTCTCTCATATAAGAAATACATAGAAGGTTGGGCCAGGTCAGCTTTTGCAAAAGCCTTAATTGATGGGGAAAAATTTGCGCTGAGGTTCTAGTGGGAAATGACCAAATTTTTAGCTCTAAATATACTCTTCCATATAGATTAGAATCAAATCAAGTAATTTGATCTTGAAAATATAGATCAAGGTTAGTCATCTTCAACATTTTTCTGGTCTATTCTAACTTCATTGCATATGGAAAATGAATTCCGGGATCTTGGACTTAACATATAGAATTTGACCTTTAAAAAATAGGTCAAGGTCAGTGATATTCAATAGACTTCAAGTCTGGCCATATATTGTATAAATTTGGACAATGTAGATATAATCCTTTACGAAATATCGTACTAAATAGAATCTGATCTGAATAAAATAGGTCAAGGTTAGTCATCTGCAGTACACTTCTGGGCCATCGCCAGATGTATACATAGTATCAATTTGGAAAGCCTACCTATCTTTTTCATGTTCTCATAATAAACAGTATATGATCTTGAAAAATAAAATCAAGGTCAGTCAACTGGGATAGACTACAGTTGCATATGCTCTAGCTTTAATCCTTCATAAAATATGGCAAACACTAGAATTTAACCTAGATAAAATAGGTCAAGGTAAGTCATTTTCAATAGGCTTCTCACCCTTCACCAGATGCATAAGTAGTATGAATTTACAATGCCTGACTATAATTCTTCCTGAGATATCGTGTCCACAAGAAAGATGAGCAGACAGACCAGCAGACGGACGAACTGACGACGCAGACGACGACAATACCCTTTGGGCAAAATTTGCCCGAGGGGTAGCAATCATTTGGTAGCCGAGAGTGGGCATTCTTTTTTTTTGCTTATATTGTAGGGGCCGAATACATAATATGTTATCCGTAAAAATTGCAATCCATTTAGCATGTTTAAACAACATCAGATTGGAATTGAGAAGTCTTAGCATAATATTTTCCAGTGAACCGGAGGGCCGAGGAATCACTGGATAAATAGATATATTTTCGTCTGTCCTATATGAACAAGAAACAGATCGCTTGACCTATATCTGGGGTTTCATTTGAGAATTTTAATCTTATCCCCTTTTTATGTTTAAAAGATAAACATAATATTCCTAGATAAATATATCTTCTGAGCTTCAAAACTGAAATCCGGTTGCACTGACAAGCTATAATTGTGATCGTATTGTACATACCCCATTCATTCACATATCTAAGCACCGCAAGATTTCGCAAGTATTTGTACCCTCTAAGTTAATATGTAATTAGTTAATACAGACATCAATAGAAGGTCGAGTACCGCGATGAACAAATATTTCACAAAACATATATAGGTCAAAATATATATAGCGATGAAATGACCCGCTATGGCGGCATGTATGTCACATATTTATGCATATTCACGAATAGCGTTCACATGTTTTGAATTTTACAATTCTGATACAACAATAAGAAATGTTCAGTAAAATATAGGCTCTAGGGTGTGTGGAATTATAGGGTGTGTGGAAATGCATTATATGAATCACGACTGTACATCCAGTGGTTCCTGAGTCAGGAAAGGACGATGTATATCATAGTGTTGGGTGAAAGCATTTGTCATCTCGGTAGGATAAACACTTGTTTCAAAACCATGCGATGATACTATATGTACCATTAAATTTGCTCTGTCTGGCTGTCCGTCCGTATGGATACTGTATGGATAGGGACCAGATATCATACTCACAACACGCTTCAGTATTGCACCTTGGCCAACAACATACAGAAGAAAGACGAACCGTTACAACAATAGAACATATTATTATATATTTTACGGTAATTTATATGAGCGTCAGATATAGTCT
This sequence comes from Hanleya hanleyi, assembly GCA_036873755.1. Taxonomy (NCBI): domain Eukaryota; kingdom Metazoa; phylum Mollusca; class Polyplacophora; order Lepidopleurida; family Hanleyidae; genus Hanleya; species Hanleya hanleyi. The sequence continues at coordinate 2,994 of JAVTVY010039698.1, read as the reverse complement.
CAAGTAGTAGAGATAGTTAAACGCGTATTGACCATTGAAATTTGCATATCACGTGACCGGAAATGACCTTTGACCCTGACCGAGAAGGACCTTTAACCCTGCGCATGCCCACAGGAAATACCGGAAAGTCCCAGTGAGCAGGCCAAAGGTCACTTCCGGTCAGTGTCAATGGTCATTTCCGCTCACGTGATATGCAAATTTCAAAGGTTAATACGCGACATCATTTTCGTGACGTCAACAATTCGGTGGCCAGCAAATCTCAACATGATGTCAGGACAAGTTGGTTTTCACCAATGTCCTATACTGAGAACGGGAGGGTCTGGAGACATGAGGATTTCACCCAATGAGACTCGAGTTACTGACTTTCGTAGTATGATGTAGAATATACTGACTCAACCCGCACTAAGAATCCATATTGTCAGCCATGTTGAAACTACTTTCAAACACAGTATCCCGCCCAAACTCCGAACAGCACATGTCAGCTGTAGGACTTCCGTAGAATCATGGCGGTCGGCCTATGATGAAAAGCTACGAAAAACAAATCAAAGTAGAGGACGACTTTCGAGGGCAGCATCAAAAGGAATATTCAATTTATTTTAATCACTTACAACCGGGGAAAAATCTCGAGGACTATATGAGCGAACATGCATCCTTCAGTGGTGCTGTGACTCACGTCCGGCGAATCGCCGTTTACAGCTGAGAGCTGTAAAATCCCTACGCCTATTAATGCTCGAGGTCAGATAAGGTAACAAACCTCCACTGAAGCTAAGATTATTATCAGGACTTGACTTCCGGCGAACAGTGATTGGGCATTATACATGACAAAGCCAGAAATGATCTGTGACGTATTTTAAAATGTTTCTATATTATTTGACTCTCAAATATATCAAAACCACCTTTTCAAATTTTAATCGGAAAAAAATCTGGGCCAGTTTGATTGGCCACCTCCGAAATTTGCCGTAATGGTGTCGGGCTGGATGACCCTATTTCTGGCGGTCTTATCTCGAAAAAATGGTGGAGAATGTATGCTGAATTTTATGTTTGAGCGGAAAGGCTAGGCTACCTGGTGTGGTGAGTCATTTGTGGCGGCGAATATTAGGAAATATAGTTTTCTCAAGATGTGCTCTGCTAATGTACTACATATTAAGTAAGGCGATTATTTAGTGGTTTGTGACCATAACTTCAACGGAGTCGACCGAGCAGTCCCAAATGGCAGTAGTAGTGTCTACTGATTACAGCGCATATTGACCTACTTTTTTGTTCCCCCCGGGTAAAATTTGTGGAGGAAACGTGGAGGAACTTGATCACGTGATCAAGGCATGTCTAGATGGTGGTGGAGGTGGTGGGACCAAAATGGCGGCTTGTGGGTGGTGGAGGTGGTGGGACCAAAATGGCGGCTTATGGGTGGTGGTGGAGGTGGTGGGACCAAAATGGCGGCTTGTGGGTGGTGGTGGAGGTGGTGGGACCAAAATGGCGGCTTGTGGGTGGTGGAGGTGGTGGAACCAAAATGGCGGATTGTGGTGGTGGTGGAGGTGGTGTAACCAAATGGCGGCTTGTGGGTGGTGGAGGTGGGTGGACCAAATGGTGGCTTGTGGGTGGTGGAGGGTGACCAAATGGCGGCTTGTGGGTGGTGGTGGAGGTGGTGGGACCAAATGGCGGCTTGTGGGTGGTGGTGGGACCAAAATGGCGGCTTGTGGGTGGTGATGGTGGTGGTGGGACCAAAATGGCGGCTTGTGGGTGGTGGTGGTGGTGGTGGGACCAAAATGGCGGCTTGTGGGTGGTGGTGGTGGTGGTGGGACCAAAATGGCGGCTTGTGGGTGGTGGTGGTGGTGGTGGGACCAAAATGGCGGCTTGTGGGTGGTGGTGGTGGTGGTGGGACCAAAATGGCGGCCTTGTGGGTGGTGGAGGTGGTGGGACCAAAATGGCGGCTTGTGGGTGGTGGTGGAGGTGGTGGGACCAAAATGGCGGATTGTAGAAAAACGTATAAAAGGAGGCGATTTTTTAGGGGGTGGGTGTATTCATTGCACTACCTGCCTGACTGACCTGACCAGCCTGATTGCCTGCCTGCCTGCCTCACCTGACCTGACCAGCCTGCCTGCCTGCCTGTCCAGCCTGACTGCCTGCCTGCCTGCCTCACCTCTAGCCAGCCAGCCAGCCAGCCAGCCTGCTTGCCTGCTTGTATGAGCTGTGGAGAACCTTTTACTTTTTTTCATTTTACCAGTGCAAATTCACCAGCCTATTACACCGTTTTTCACCAGCCTGAGCCCACAGTCATCTTAGGAAGTGAAGCTTCAAAAGTACCGTGTTCGCCTCATTGATGAGATGCAGCTGACCAGTATCACTCAGTAACACCAATCAACACCGTACACGTATGTAATATAACTTATTTTTTAATAATATCTATGCTAGGAAATTACCTCCCCCTCCCCCCTTCTCGAAATTTTTCAGCTTAGGTCTTCAGGAGAACAGTGAAAAAAGACATCACAGTTATTTCCCTATATTATGGAAACTTGTAGCGGCCAAGTTTAGTATCTATAGGTAGGCATTTATATATTGGCAGAATTTTCTCGTGTAACTCAACCATCCTTCACATGGATCAGCTGTTTTTATGTCAACAAAACAGCTCTATTTTTACTTTCATTCGCGCGATTGAATGGACGTCCACTGCGGGTTTTGGACCATTTATCAATGCAAATTTCACGTATTTTCTCAAGCAGCTCATGACATATAACGCTCCAATAATTCTCCACATATGCAGTCAGTCCTCCAGGATATTTTTCCAGCAACTTGACAAGGAGCACGGAATGGGACACCGTACATTTGTTCTACATTACACATTCCCGCTACATCATGAAATATCCGTACACCATCACTATATATGCCTACCATCTTACTATTTATAGAGTTTGTCGCTCAAAATCACTCATTGACTTTAACAACAAGAATTACACCATGCCTCGCGCATGGCTCAGCTGAGATTACAGCGTAGTACTG